>JAULBM010066699.1:0-10169 GCA_032357055.1 Geukensia granosissima | reverse complement strand
ACAGAGATAGATGTTAGAGAGTCAAATTCACCCACAGAAATTACGACAACAAAATGAGAGCTACACTCTCATAAAAATTGCAAAATAAGTCGATTGAAGGAATCGCTTATTATATTGATTTCAATTATATTAGCAAGTCCGATTTAAGATCTGTTTCATAAAACAATCGCTAATTTAGCGTGCACGTTATTCCATTTATTGTCTATATTTTAACGTGTACGTTAATTTAACTCTCGATTTATAAAACGGCAGTCAGATAAGGATTTCTATGTAAAGGATCAGACTCGTAAGTCCAAAACCCAAAATAAATAAAATGGTTATTTCACAAAAAAGTCGTAAGTCCTAGGATAACTCATAAATCTTACGAAAGTCATAAGTCTTACGATAATTTACGTATAAAAGTAACGACCACTCGGGACACTTAGGACCTTTTGTGAAACGTTCACCAGAAGCTCGGACTCCATAACACCTTAATAGGAGAAGAGTCAGGTGCTACGGCAGGGTATATTTCGTCTGTCTTTTTCATGTTTATTTAAAGTTTATTACAATATTTTGTATTTGTGTTTAAAGTGGTGTTTAGTACTTTTTGGGGCATGTTCGATTTTTGCATTATTTTGTTAATGTATGTTCATATTTATTGCTGCATTTCAGAATAGAAATTTATAGGTATAATTTTGCATAAGTATATATAAATATGCATACTTTCTTGATGATAATCATATTATTACTTTTATTAGTTTTTTTTCTGCAAACAATTAAGAAATAGTTCAGAATCACTCTTAGTTTTGATTTATTTATTTTATTGAATAGTTCATGTATTTATATTCTTCTTCAAACATATATCTGGGGTTATCTTAAAACATATATTACTCAAATAATATTGAATAAATGTCTGAGAAACGCGTTCGTCGTTTATAAAATTTCTATAAACCATTAAAACTCTGTTACGTGCAAAGCGTTTTCTGAGCTTAATGGCTAAAGCTAAAACTTGTCTCGCCCTACTCAGATTGTATATTCTCATACATTACGATTGAGAATATCGAGCTAGCCGCAAAATTCGAAAACAACAAGGTCATGGGTCACACTGGCTAGGCTAAATATTAGAAGGCGAATGTGTAATTGGCTTTTAGAAAAATCAAATTATCTAACAACTCGAAAATACTTAGTCTAATTTACCAAAATGTTCAAAGTGTGAACAGCTCCATAAAACGTGTTAAAAACGTGAATTTATAGTGGCATAAATCCAATATCTAATTGAGTAGCTTCTCGAGTCATATTTTAATCAGGTGAAACGAATACCTTGTTTCTCTATCATAAGCCTTGTAAATCTTGAAGTCCAAATTTTCCTCCTCAATCAAAAATGTAGATAAAATAATCTGCTATTTACACTAATAGGAAAATATCAGGTTTTACCTTTGGTACAGGGGTCTTCTGGACCAGGTATAAGTTGCGTCATATTTGATATTTGAGATAGAAATGACACAGTAAGAGTAAATATAATGATACAAGACTCCCTCTTCCAACATTAATTAAAAATGCTTTGTAAGATGAGAAAGAAAACAACCCTTTCTTTGTATGCAGAATATAAACTTAATTTGCAATACACAATTATAAAATTATCTTAATACATCAATGATTTATCGATCCTGATAATTGGTCGATGTTCCTAGAAATTTGCCAAAAAATGTCCAAATGTTTTATCTTATCATCGTAATACGTGCATGATTAAATAGACATATAGGGTTCCTAGTGATTCAGTATTTTTGGGTACTTGGAAGTATGTTGGAAAGATGGATTTTACATCTTTCCAACATTGTTATTTGTAAAATTCCGTGATTGTTATTTTTATATTTGGCTTATCGGCGTTGATTATGTCATGAACAGCTTTTTCTTTGGTCCAAGAATGTTATTTTTAATAATTTAAAAAATGACTTATTTCTCTATTTTTGACTCCCAGCTTGTCTGATGAAGGTAAATCAATTTAAAGCGCTTTACACACAGTTACGTTTGGCCTTTACGTTTGGCCTTTAAATATTTGCTCCCCTTCTCAAAGGTTGTGCCGGGGAAAGAATAGGTCCTAGGTATCTCCGTCCTTGAGGCACTAGTCCTCTAAAAGGGGCGTCCCTGATTGTGGGGGATGTATAAATTCATAATCCGTCCAGAGGTAGACGTTAAAGACTCCTCGTGTTAAGAAAATGCCACGTCCTAAGCACGCTAAAGACCCCTTGTAACAGCTCTTTTTGAGAGGTAGGTAGGCGGACAGTTACAAGGCTAAATTTTCCGCCCCTATCCAACCCGCAATTTTTCAGGTGGCAGTCTAAAAGTCCCTCTCTTACCGGTCCCTTGTTCACAGTCTACATATTGATTTATTGTTTAACTTGTTTTCGTCATGAATTTGCATGAAATATTTGCCACTGGACGTTAAACAACAATCAATCAATTGAATATTTATTAGAGGTTGATCTGTATTTCTTGCAAATATTCTACATTCCTTGTTTTTTAGTATAGTAATGACAGAATAAGGAGAACGTTTTTAGTTTCAACAGTATGACAACTTTTCCTTTGCACTTTTATGGATCATTCGTAAAAAAAATGCAGGATAGTTTTTGACAACCTTCTTAAATTGTAGTGTGAAACCAAAATAAAGTTTATGAATCCCCAAGTTTTCGATTCATTTCTGGTTTGCAATATTAATTCATCATATTGAAAATTTAGAAGTTAATTATCGAACCCAGTGGCGGATCCAAGGAGCAGGGGTGCCCGTCCACTCTGGCTTCCCTTTGAAACACAAAAATGATAAAAAGAAAAAGTTTGGGGTAAATTTTGGTCTTAATCTGCAATTGAAATCGAGAAAATTGATAAATCAAGAGGTCCACTAAAAGAAGGCCCCTTTTTTAAAAGTCTGGATCCGCCTCTGGAACTAATATTGTAACGGCAACGTTTGACAACAAATATCGCCTGATTTTTTAAAGCTTCATCTTTGGCAACATCTGAACCAAAAAAATTCGACAAAACCAAAGGGATAAATAAACCTAAACCAGAAGACTGACAACAATTTGGCACAGCCGATTAGGTTTTGTTGTTGTTTATAAAGCCACTTACGTTAATGTAACAACTAGACATCTTAAAATGTTGTTTTATAAAATTGACGAAAAATCTGAAGTTAGGATTATAACTAAAATTAAGTAATCTTCCAAATATTGATTCTAATATCTCTTAAATTTCTTTTAGTAGGTAATGTTAAACGATAGCAGTTAACTTCCAGCTATTAATAAAAAAAAGCTGTAATGCGGATAAAATTATTGCAATATAAAAAGGCAGTTTCTGAACAAAACTTTTAAAAAAGGAAATGTTCAATAAAATTTTTTTTTTAAACTGACTGAAAGCAAAAAAAAAATTGATTTTGAAGATGGACAAAATTCGTATTAAAAACTAGAAAATAATGTAACAGTTGAAAATTTTATTTTGTATTAAAAATAACACAATGACCAAAATAGCTTCAAAATAAAAAGATTAAAATGTATCAATAGAACAGATCATATGCTTAGAGGTTTTTTTTTTGTCAGTATTAGCTGAATTTGATTACCTGGATTAATATTATCAATCCGTAATTAGGATCAAGCAACAGTGTTTGAGAAAATCATGTCTTGAACTTAACTAAAGTATTTGTTTCATCATCATTTATTTTCAAAAATATGTCTGTAAAAGTGTCACATAAACTTCGTTTTTTTTTAATTTTATTTAGAAAATTAATATCGTATTTAATTCAGTTTGCATAACAGTTTTTTATTTTCATGCACTTAAGCAATCATTGGTGCTTACCGTCGGTCTTTTCTCTTATGTCTCCACTGTCAGAAAGTCCAAAAGTTAAAATAGAAAGAGCAATTGTCCATGATAAAAGATAAAATCTGTCACTGAAAAAAAAGAAATACATCCTTGGTCAGTCTGTGATTGTTTCCAAAGTTATAACACCTGACTAACATTTTATCGCTGCAAGTAGGAGGGCCTGTCGAACGGGGTGGCATTACTAACCAATCAGAATTAGCGTATTGGATTTTTGTCATTGTTCCGTATTGATGTTTTAATTGGATGACAGCATGAAACTGATCTGACTCTAGGTTAGGAATACGTTTAATTAATACCACCATGCCTCGTGGGAATGATCCTGATAATGATATTTAACGAGCGTTTATGTAAAAGTCTCCACTTTCAAACGTATAAACAAATATCAACCTTTTGTACGCCACCTTTTCCCAGATATGACAATGTCATTAAAACTAAACAAAAGACTTTTTCCCAATATGCCTAAACTAATATTATTTAATTGTATACAAACAAAAATCGTTCAATTTGCGTTACCATTTATGTGCGCATTTGAATAGTTGTTATATTTGAACTGTTTAGCAAATAATTATATTTGAAAAGACTCAATAATCATTGTAATAATTTCGTCACAAACACGCGTAATAAAGTAAACTTTTTTTACATTTGAAAAATGATGTATCTACAACTGTTGTTTCAGCCGAAATAATTCATTACAACGTTATGTACATTCCCAAAGTTGAACGAGAACTGAATAAAAAATGGTTACGAATAAGGACCAATGGGTGATGTCCTGGCTTTTATTTCCCTTATTTTATTGTACGTATAGTTTCAGGTCAACATCGAGACATGAGGAACAGGTAGGTTATATTGGTGTTATGTGGGATTAAGTTTATTTTGGAATGGATAAATGACATCAGATCACTCAAAACTTAATATAGCCTCAATGATCTAAATTAAGGTCTTTGATTGATTGATTACCGGCTGCCAAAGTTCAGCGACAAATATTTCATGAAAATTCAGAATTATAAAAAAGTCAACATTTATAAATTATATAGAAAAATAAGGTAGATGTGACACGACAGGTCATTTTGGAGAAACCGATTCCGGATCAATTATTACACGTCTTTGTCACATGACTACGTCATTAGATAAGGCATCTCTGAGGGGGGGGTCATCTCCTTGTTGCTATGCCAGCAATTTCTGCTGTGTAGGCGTCAAAGATGATTTAATCAGATTCAAAAGTTTATCAATGGTCAGACTTAACATTGTTCAATGCATTCATGAATTTCCAACAGACAAGAAAACTTTTCCTTGTTCTTTAGACGTTGTCTTTTACGACAAATCGCTGAATATGCTTTATATTTTACCATATTAGGAATCACGTGATGAAGTGCATCCCGCAAATGTCCTATTGTCAATGGATTTTGATCCACCAAAGGCAATGAAAGGGATACTTAGGGACAGAGTATTTCGCCTTTGGTAGCGGCGATATGTCTCTTTCCTTTTCTAAATATTCTACGTACAGAGAATGTGGCATTTTCCAAACACGTCACGAAGTATTGTCGAAGGCTAATGTTTTCGTATTATGACCTCGCATCCATCAAACGAAAGGGCGTACTGGTTCAGTTCCTTGGGTCACCCCCTTAAGACCACTGTAAAGTGTAAGGAATTGAGTAGAAAACCGAGACTGCACATCGATAATAACTTTTAATTTTCTCTTTGATCTCTACTACACAAGAATAAATGCGTTGTTTTCCTTAAAAACAATTTAAAGATAAAGATGCAGACAGAAATCGTTAAGTAAGAGGATGTATAAGTCTTTGCCAACAAAAATGAAACGAAAGACAAACATAGTACACACAACACTATATTGAAAACCTAAGCTAGGGTAGCATGAACCCTACAAACATCAAGGTCAGCTCAGGTGTTCCGGAAGGGTAAACAACCACTATTCTACTGGAGTCACCCGTCGTCATGAGTCAACGTCGGATTTGAGTCACAATTGATGTTAGTCACAACCGATATAGGAACTGGTTCTTAGTCACGATAGTGCGAAGAAATTTCGGAGTGATGCCATTAATCTTACCGAGAGATATCCTTGACATACCCGTAGCAAGAAGGGTTCGAGGGGTTCGAACGAATCCCTTTTGAAAACCAATAAGCACTGTTAAACTCGCATTTCAGACTGAAGTCTGACTATTAAAGTTAAAAAAATTGAACTGTCCTACATGGAAAAACAAGTCAGGAAATGGCTAGATTTAAGGATTTTGCACCAAATACCCCAGACACGGCCAACAAGTGCGCTTTCAGAGGCGATCGACCCCCCCCCCCCCTTTGAAAATTTCTGGTCAACAATAAACCTCTATCAATAAAACTTGAAAGGAGACAGAAGCCTTGGAGTAGGTATCAACCACGGAATAAACATCATGTTTTAGGTGGCATGATGATACACATGAACGGTTAAAATGGGAAAATCCAAGTCATATCCTTTGAAAAGTTTTCTTTCCTTTCTGTCAATATCTGGATGTTAGTCTAAGTATGAAGCAGACTGCTTATTTCAGTGCGATAATTCACTTTAGCTGTGTCAGCCATGTTAGTTAAGAGCAAAATTTAAAAAACCAAGACAGGCTTTCTTTTCAATAACAAAAGACAATTAAAATGTTTAAATAATACATTACCATTAATAAGGCTCAAAAATTTAAAGAAATAGCTCTATTGTTTCTATAATTTTAATATTCTTGTCTTCATTCTTCAGCAAGAAATCATTTGAAAATCAGAATTATTGCAAATAATAGTTATTATAGATTCAAAGAATTATCGCAAAGCAGGAACTATTGATATTATAAGTTTAATGTCTGGTGCAGTCATCCAGTCAAGTTACAGGAAAATTGAATATGTGCATCAAAATGGAATTATTCATAAATTAAGTTTTTTGAAACCTAATATCAATTTATCAGGACATGCTTGATTCACAACTTCTATTTGTTTAGATATTGTAACAACACAATGTTACAAAATAAGCATTTTTCTCACTGTAGCCGCAGGCTATTGTACTTTTAAATGCAATACAATTCTGCGTATTCTGTCAAAGCAAAATTTTTATATCTTTCTGGTGAATCAAACGCAGTTATTGTATTAGAGGAAAAGACTTTACAATCGATGTGAACAATAAGATTGCTAAATACAAACATTTACCCGTAGTTTACTAACCTCTACTTTGAACCATGCTGCACTTTTGGTATTCTTCACTGGACTTACTCAAAATAATCCTTTTTTTTGTGTTTTTTTTTCCATTTTTATCATAACATTACTAAAAACAATTTTATACACGTTAAAGGCAGCTAAGAATTCTTATAAGATTTTGAGTTTTTATGACCATTATTCAGTTTATGCGATTTTCGATTCTTTAAATATTTCTATGCCGCATTTATTTCACGCATACGCATCTTATTTTCTGTATTTTTAAAAAAGCATCATAATCGTAATTTGCAACGTATTAACTATAAAACCATTGAAGACAGACAAGCGTTATGTCAGACTTGAAGTGGGATTTTCGAGCTATAATAAATTATATGTGCGTTTCAGCCTTTGTTTTTATTTTGAATCAAAAGAAAGAATTATAACACAGTTTACGGTTTAAGTTTCACACTATTATCTGCCCTGATTTTCTCTATTGTTATTTTACGTCGAGGGTCGGCCATCTCCGTTTTTGGTGGGAGCGCTTAAGTTTCACGTAGATAGAAGTAATTCAAAAAATTGCGCACATTTCGTTTGTCCTTTACTCCTTCCGATACTCATATGAGAAGAATTATTTTTAAATTTCCATTCATTTGCGCCTCAAACCATTTTTGCTAGTTTAATTACTTTAAAATTATTGCCCAGCGTTGACAATGTGTAATACCGGTCCTACGCTAGCGCGTGCAAAGACATATTGCCGACAATAAATGTCTGATTTTAATGTAAAATCCCCTATAGAATTAAAAACAAGGCAGCAGCTGAAAATACATTGTGATTGCTAAAAGTATTATTGCAATATAACACTTCTTATCAGAATACGGCAGACAGTTTTTCTTTCATCACCTTTTTAACCGTTCCAGGAAACTCAGACATAGAGTGTAGATGTTTGTGTTTTGATCTGGAGATCTTAACACCAGTTTTCTACTGGTGATACAATTGATACATTATATATATACGGTTAACGTGAGACTTGTGTTGCCATTTTGTTTGCAGATGTACAACAATTTAACTTCAGTTGGTCGTTCGCATTGTTCTGACTGTCACTATTTCCTCCTTTCTGATGATCCAAGTTGGTTAAACTAAGCAATTCATTGCGTGCAACCCCATTTTATTTATTTGCTATGGATTTTGCATACGTAGCATCTGATTTATAGTTGATTGTGGTATTGGTGCTATTCTTGAATATGTAAAGAAATAAAATCCTATTATCCCACTACTACCTTTATATTATGAGTTGATTTATATCCTGAGAACAACAACCTACAGGACATAGGCTGTGCATGTCATCCGTAACTATAGCCTTTGTGTTTACAGAGATAATAAAATCAAGAAAGAATGCTTGTGGTAAAAACTAATAAGGGCAAGAAAAAACATCCGGTTTTATTGACAATATGCATGATAAAAACAGGCCAGTACCGTTGACATTTGATTCAAATCAGTGATGAATATCGAATTCTATCTTCATCATTACAGGTGAGAACTAAAACAATAAGAAAGACATAATAAAGTAAAACTTTTTACTTCTGCAAGATAAGTCTAAACCTAACCGAATTAATATTTCTAATACTGTTGAAAAAGTATCAATGGATTACTAGTATTTCAAAAATGTAACGGAATTCTGGGGATGTTATTGTTCTAGTGGAATTTCATTGTCCCGGATCTTGTTTACGATGAGCCGACGTGGCGTTAAGCAACATCCAATTAATCAATCAATCATTTACGAGGGCGCTTAGTTTGCGAAATTGTCTGTCTTGAATAATCCGATTCATAAATAACTCAACTTCCATCCTCGAATTTCCAATGTGCATGTTCATCATTTCCGTTAATGATAAACGGGGCTCCTGTTGAGTTACGAATCACTACACAGGGAACAGGTACCGCCCAAATCTCTATAAAATCCTATGGTCAACATGTTGTCTGTGGGATTTTGAAATGCAGTGACATTTACTGAGGCATCACGGTATTAGTTTACAAGGTTACCGTTTGGAGATGACATGGAAATAACCAAATCAACCAAGAGTTTATGTGTTGTATTCTGTTTTTCTTTTAATGTTGACTTCTGATAGCCTTTTTCTTCAGAGAAAACGAAAACCGTTCCTTCATATTTGGTTTACATTTCCTTTGCCAAGCGTTAAATGCTGTTCAATCGGAAACGATTTTTGAAATGACCAATGGACGTCGACATAAAATTGTGCTAAACCAGTTCCTAGCGTAGCAAGGAACGGCGGACCAGTTTACATAAAAGACGCTTTGGCCAATGAAAATGATCACAACAAAAACAGTCCAATAATTTGTCAATCGGTCATTAGCAATTTACTGATTGGTTTCTTAATTCTTGGTATGAATCTTGTTTTGAACAATGCAGAATTCTGGGAACATCGGCTTTATTCATTGAAACGTCGTTGTTGGCGAATTAGCTGTACTGGTCAAGTTTGAACTTCATAACTGTACCTTTATGCAAAAAATTTAATTGCATCCAAATTTCCTTCAAAAACAATTTAAATCAACAATGTTTATACAATTTTTAGGCAGCTAAGAATTTATATAATTTTTAAATCGCAAATTCAGTCAGTGAATCTGTTATAAGCTCTGAAAACATAATTATAAATCAGACATTTCTTTCAAAGCAATATATATAAAATCATACTGGAATTTAAAGTTTATTATATATTTTCTCTTTTTCACGTGTCATTATGTTAATCCTTAACAGTTCTTGTGTTTCAAACCAGTTTTTATTAAGTTTTGCGCGACGATTAAAAATTCTGTATACTCTATATATTTTGCAATACTTCAATAACACTAAAAAATACTTTAATATATCCAAATTTTGATGTAAAAATATCTGTAAAACAACCAAGAGAAAACGAATATGAAAATGCCGTGTAAAATGTTATATATGCCAAAATAAACATGTACTTTGGTCGTCAATTGTTAGTGTCATTGTAAAGCATTCTATCCCACACATTACAGCAATACAAAGCTATTTCTTGAGTCGACTTAAGGAGGTAGACTCATGTTAAGGGACATAATTCTTACAAATCTTAAGTACGTTTGTGTTAACCATTTTTATAAATCCAATGAAAGCATCTTAATAACACAGATTAATT
>JAULBM010066688.1:0-10169 GCA_032357055.1 Geukensia granosissima | reverse complement strand
GTAGGGTTCGTGTTATTCCAGCTTTAGTTTTCAGTGTAGTGTTGTCTGTTCTATGTTTGTCTTTCGTTTCATTTTGTGGCCATGGTCTTGTCTGTCTTCCGACTTAACGATTTCTGTCTGCCCCTTTGGTATCTTCGAATTCCTTTTGCAAATGATGGATCATGTAGAAACCCGCTAGTTTGTTTTAATAAAAATACAGAAAATTATATTCTATAAATGATGCCTTGTCTGATTGACAACAGCTTTAGTGGATGAGTTTCTCAACAAACAGTTGCTTTTCCTTTCTCATAAATTTGTTTGTATTACAGGCCGATTTGTTTTTGTACATTTGGTAATTCGTTCAAGAATATATATTGTAAAATTATACGAAAAAATTAGCAGGGTCGTTCAATTTTATCTGCCGTTATTTTGAAAATTTACTGTCATCAGTGACTATTTCAACAAAATATACAGAAGCACACTGAATATAAAAAGGGACCACAAACTTATATATATATATATATTTCTATACTTAGAACTTATTTGTCTCCGAGACAGACTAATTGCTTAAATTTTCGACAAACAGATTGGTTTCATATTTCTCATATTATTGTTGCTATATAAATATCCATGCCTCCTTGGAGTTTTTTGTCCCAGTTTGATCCGATGCTTCTGTGCCTGTTCTAAGTAACCAAATTTTCTGAACCGACTATTGCTGTTATTTAAATCCAGTTACAAGTATATACATCCACTGCTGTTAAAATCCTTCCTTTTTGATTTTAATGAACATTATGAATTGGTTGATCCCATGTAACACGAGTAAGTCTTAGCTAGTTGCAAACACTCTAGCGTCAGTTAAAAATAGTATGTCCCTTCTATAATGGACGTTAACTTGGTAAAGTACCGGATGCTTACCATTTCGGAGCACCTGCTCCTATTCTGTTTTATGAAGGAGATGATAGCTTCTCTTTTTGTTTTCTTATCTTTTTAATTTGTCTTGTTTTTTGTACGTTTTTTTTAAGTTTCTTATCCCTTCAATAAGGATTTGACTTCGAACTTGCCAATCTCTTTGCTAAACCTATGAATTAGATATTTGCTAACTTTGATTACTGCTTAACGGATGCATTTTTATTCTTGCAAACTTTTGCAAAACAGACATACAAGATTTGCTAAATAGATATATTTGATTTTTTGGAATTTTGGGCACTTTTGGGTAATACTGGACTGATATAAGATACTTTATATTTGTTAACAAATATTTCAAGAAAGCTGTATGGCCTGCCATTTACAACGATGACCTCTTAACTTTGAACTTGTAGGCAGTCTCCTTGACATTTACACCATATCTTTCATTCTTTTAATATTTTATGTAAATTGCTTTCATGGTGACTGCTCAATTGCTTCTATATTGAAAAATACACAAAAATCGCCACGCAAAACAAAATTGTTTTAAGCGTGATATTCAGTAGTCAAGTAAAGAGTTTACATTATTCTAATTAATATATAATCTAGGCTTTATATTTCTATTGAAATATTATGAATTTATACCATCACAAAAGGCAATACCTAATGATACAGTCAATTCAAGTACCGGTCCTCGATGGAGGGTAAAGTGTTCTTGGTAAAATATTATTGGTAAACCATATTTTGAAATTGATATTGGCGTTTTGTAATACATTTATTGAAAATGACATTGTGGGGTATTGTAAGAGCTTCAATATATATATGGGTTAACTCTGTATTTTATCCAGCAGCAATTATTGAAATGCGTTTACCGGCCATGGCATCAACATTTCAAGACACTGGATCCATCTTTATTTTCAGTTCAAAAGGAAGTGATGTATTTCCGGAAATACATTTTGCCAACTGATTTTGTTTTTTTATTTGCTATCAAGTGACAATACCATGACAATTACTATATCTTCTGTAGTGAAAAACATAAAAACACGGACACAGTCGTGTAAATTGACCCTTAATACAAGTTCTTTGTACACAGGCAACGAAAAGTCATTGAGTTTCTTACAAAAGATCTGAATTTCATTTCTTAGAGTATTTCAACAAAAAATGCAGTTGTTTTGAACATTTCTGCTTCATTGACATAAACACTTCCCTAGACTTCTTAACAACAAACAGCGTTCCTTAGAAACTTTTTTACCAAACAACAGCTTTCCATAGAAACTTCTTTACAACCAACAGCCAATCAGAAAAAATACCATATTCATAAACTTGTACATGTTGTACATTAAATTTAATGGCTCAATTAAATTTTACATAAAAAATTTTAAATAAAAAGATTGTAGAGAACAGATTAATGATTTCATATATTTTTTGTTTCATTGTAAAGAAAAAGATTGGCCGTCTATATTTTAGTCGATTCATCTACAACAATATGATTTCCAGATGATCTACACCTCCTGAAAAACATTCCACGATAAACAATCATAGATTTTGTAAACCATGGAATGTATGATGACTATGATTTTTTATTTAGTCTTTTCAGTCAATGTAATGGTCATGAAAATAATATAACAGGAACAAAACAAACATCGCGAGATGGTCAAAAGAATTGACTTGCAATAAATTCAATCTAAACGCATTGTAATTCACAAAAATAAATCAGGTGAAATCTTTGATTTACACATGTAAATAATTTCAGAATGTTCCCGTTTGCAACTGATCGAGATATGTTCTGAATACGAGGAAAGTTGTTTTCGGCAGTAAGAAAAGGTTACAATGTTGCAGTTTACACGGGGACTGCATCGCAAATAGCCAGGTTAAATCTAAAATAAGTTTTAATAAATTCCCAATGTGAAACATAAAAAAACAAACACAGTTACAAAAGGAGCAAAGAATTCCACCAATAATAGTTGTTATCTAAGACTAAAAGATGTTTTTATGTTCGTGTATCACACAGTGAATATCGTACAAAAACCGTACTCGAAGAAACTTTGGATCACAATCACTCTGTACAGCACTTGTAAGAGATTGAGATTGCCAGTCCTTCGATCTTTTATCAAAGTGTGTTGACCGATAAAACTTAAGATTTGCAGTATCAAATTTCGGCTTCATATTTATATATTATATTGTCGGAACTGTCTGAATACCGACTAGAATCACTAATACCAAATAAACAAATCCAGTCAACCATTATTGATTGGTTAAAGAATTTCATATTCTGGTCATTCTTCAATTTATTTCGTGATATTATTTTTTAGAGTCGGTCATCGTTACTCGTGAAATATAACCTGATACATTTCTAGATTTATGCCAAAGTTCTTGCTTCTCTGAATTGTTCTTTTTATTCCTGGACCTTAAGAATATGATAAAATATATAAAAATAGCAGATGTGACATGATTGTCCATGAGACAGCCACCTACCAAATGACAGTAGAATTAAAAATTTTACAGGTCCCATTACATTACGGCCTTCAACAATGAACCAGAGTTCACACCATAACGGAAGCTGTAAAAGGCCCCACAATACAAAATGTGAAACTGTACATAAAACGTGTCATACTTTTAAAATGCTTTGTTTTTTGTACTCATTCAGAATATAGAAGAATAAATAGATAGCTCTACGAGGGAATAATTTCATATATGCAAATATTCATTTAAAGTTATATGATTTTATGGATAAGAGTCCAGGAGACCATACGACATCTCTAGCATAACTAAGAAAAAATTATATAAAGGTTTTAACAAGGAAGCATTTTATGGCCTTTTAATATGACAACCTCAATATCTAAATTTAGATATGCAAACTTACATTTAGACTAAGATTAAGACTAAGTGATTGCATTTTCGTTATCTTTCTGTTGCAAATTTAATTACCCATTAAATGGCATTTTCTTTAACATCATAAAATGTTGGACTGCCTAAGAGTTGTTTTAAGATAATTTTTTGGCCATGGTCTTGTCTTTCTTCGGACCTAATGATTTCTGTCTGCCCCTTTGGAATCTTCGAATTCCTTTTACTTGATATGTAGAAAATCCAGATGAATTCTGAAAATACCCTCTTATCTGATTTCCACCTCAGTTTTTTTACTTTCTAGATTACAAAATACAAAAGTCTGTGGCAATTCACAACACTTCTCTAGTGAAGCCTGCATTAGAGTAAGGAAAATTAACAAAAATGGAACAAAACCGTTGTTTTCCGTCGTCGTCAACATCTCTACTAAGATTCCATCAGAGACTTTAAGATTTGTTTTGCTATATTGTCCGAACAATGTCCCAGTTTAGGGGGATTCAGCGCCCTTCACATACTTTTAGCGTCTATGCCAATAGGGGAGCTTGTAAACATTGTAACTCGTAAATATTGGTCGGTCATTCTATCAAGTTTTAAAAAATCTTGCATTTAATTTATTTTGTTTATTTGTTCGTTTGTTTTGCTATACGGACAAGATTTTTGAAGGCGGGGCGATGTTAAATTATTTTTAATTGGACTTGTGGATTGCATGTCTATATAAATGTAAAGATATCTGGCACGATCCTTTATTTTCTTAAGTTTCTTTAATATCATAAAATGTTGGACTGCCAAACATACTCTTCCAATAAACTTGATTTTCTTCATTGTTAAGTAGCTTTTAAGATTTAGCACATCAAAAGAGAGTTTTGTGACTATCTTGAATTCGATATTTCACCCATACTACTTTTAAAAAATGGTACATTTACTCATTTTTGCTCATCTACCCTTTAATGCCATGTGACATAGATATAGTAAGTACTTGTTGCTCACTGGGAAGGTGAAATGAGTTGGTTTTAGACTTAAAGGTTAAGGTGTTAAGATACATATACATGTATATGTGTGTCCTTCCGAAGTCTGACAACTAGTCGAGATTTTCCTTTGAAAAATGACAATATTCTAGCCAAATATTTACTTTTCAATTTCGGAAATAAGTATTGGTTTTTAAATTGTTGTATTTCAAATAGATGTATAATATATCAAGTTTTAAAAAATGTTTAATTTTTTTTATTTCAACCCAATGATAATTTTGCGCCAAAAAGTGTTATCTCCCATGCTGACTTTTAAACTTATAACTGTTAAAATAATACTTATTTTAAAAAATCTTGATGTAGTTGAGATCGCCAAAAAATACATGTGCCTACGTCGGGATGAGATAGGTATGCAAGATAAGGAAATCTCACGTCCCCTGAATCCCGGGTTTTCTCTATCTCATATGCGAAATATATAGTATCCTTTCCTAGGGGATGCCGAGATAGGTTGGTCTCAGACCCAAGGGCTAAAATAATTGTATCTATACTGAGGGTTTGGAGAGGGATGGACAAACGATATCTTATAATGAGCGTCTGAGACACTATCTCCAGACTTTCCTCTGAGGACTGACTTTTTCTCGCAAAATAATTTCCTTCAATTTTGGAAATCAGTTTATGTAAGCATTATTTATTTAGCCTATTTTCTGACCTGATGTATTTAGCTTAATATGGTCAAATTTGACAGAATTATTTTTAGATTGTTTAATTTCGAATAAAATGTATTTTGAGTTTGAAAAAGTGTTTAATTGGTTCATTTATGACATTTATTTGAACTCTGTGAAAATAGCACAATAGTTAACTCTTATGCGTTCTTGCTAGCTGTTGTTAGTACTTCAGCTCGTATAGAAAATATAATTTTTTGCTTGAAAATATTCAAATAAACTAATTTACTAGCATTCAATGGACGTTTTTATCAGATACATCAAAGATTACTCAGTAATACTGGTTTATAACTGGAATAAATCTAATTCCCCAAAATCCTAATGCAGCGAAGGTAGCCATATTTGCCGAATTACAGCTCCTCACGTTTGGGTTGGGATAGGGTGTGCAAGATAAGGAAATCTCATACTCCCCAAAATCACTGGATTTTTTATCTCAAGATCATAAAATAAGCACGTAGTCGTCAAATGTCGTCAACTTTTTGCCTTTAATCCTTTGAAACCACTTGGCAATTTAAAACAAACTTTGGCTGAATTATCCTTGGGTGGTTCTTTTAAGACTTTATGTTCGGTCTTCCAGGCGCTTCCAATATGATCGGCATGGCCGTACTAAGTTGAACATGGTACACTGTGGGCATTGTAACATTTTGGAAAATTTCTTTTGGAAGTGCTGAGTCAGTTAAAATTATACTTTAGGGGAGTGATTCTTGTATAGTTCCTTAATGAATTGTGTTCGGTTTTTCCCAGACTCCATCCTATATGGCTAATAAGCATTGGACCCATTGGGAATTTTAACATTTTAATCAAGATTGCTTAGTTCGCTGTGCCGATTTAAAAAAAGCTTTGATGGAATTGGCTTAAATGACCCCTTTGCAAAATAATGTTCGGTTTTTCGGTTTTCATGGCTTAAAATTCAACCGTTGGATCATCATTCCTCTGAAATCCCCGGACCAATTTAAACCAAATTTTATGTGAACTCTCCTTAGATTCCCTTTAAAACTGTATTTAGTTTTCCCGGGAACTACGCAATACGGTCACCATAGCTAGATTTAGTTTATCATTGGGACCAACTTCTCTGAACGGATGAGCTAATTTGAACAAAATTTGATGCCATTGTCCTCGGATGGGCCGTTAGGAAAATAATGTCGATTTCCTGAAACGCTATCGTAAATAGCTGCCATAATTTATATGAACTTTTTAATTTTCGTTAACTTTACAAATACAACCCACCAATTAAGACCATTTTAGTCAAATGAACCATAAACCTCCTCTTAAACTACTGTTCTAAGTTTTTCAAGGTGCTATCAAATACATTTTATTAACTTCTATGAAACTTTTAGGTCAGTTGAGTATCGGTGATCCTTTTGAAGAAGTACGCGAAGATTTAAAACGTTAGTCAGAACTCACCCCATGGCCTGAATTGTAATGGATAGAAATGATCATCTTTTGTATAGATTACTTTTAAGAACGTTGAGCGGTTACAGGCTCCTTGGAGTCTATTTTGCCATTAACGGTTTTTTTATCCATGCAGAAAAAATAAACACACGAGTTCAAAGTCAATGTGATATTTTTGTCTTTTGTTCCCTTCACATTTTACCAGAATATTGTCATATAAAAATAGGAGATGTGGCATGATTGTCCATGAGACAGCCATCCACTAAGTGACAGCGGAAATTAAACTTCTAGATCCCATTACAGTCTCCAATAATGAACTAAAACTCCATTAATATATGTCCCCCTTTTGGGCATCATCAAAATCTGTTTCATGGGTATCTGCATTTTTTGAAATGACTAAATTCTACGAAATTGAACTCTTCACAAACCGTTTTTTACTTCGTTTTCTAGATTTTTTCAATTTGTTTGTAAAAAGGGGCAAAATTACATGTCTTATTTGATATAAAAATGTTTCATGAAACTTTCCAAAGATTTTTGTTTTACGTTTTGTATATCTTTCATGTGAAATAACGATTTTTTTCATTTTTGGTTTTAAAATGAAAAGATATGGAGTAAATGTCAGATAGACCGCACTCCAACTACCACAATGCCTGGATTGGGACAGGCACAGATATAGTTAGAGAGGTCTAATTACGAATTTTAGAATTAGCTCTCATTAACTCGAAATCGAGAGGGGTCGATATTTTAATGTTCCTGCAGATCAAAGAACTTGTAAATTATGTAAATTATCTGTGGAAAATGAAATACATTTTCTGTTAGAGTGCCCTGAATTGCTTGTAGCAAGACAGAATACTCTAACATTAATATATGAACATTTTCCAAATGTAAAAGATTTAGATAATACTTCCAAATTTATCTGGTTAATGTCTGCTGAAGACAGTTTTATATATGACAAACTTTATATTTTATTAAAAGATTTATACACATTGAGAGAATATATGCTTAAATAGCTGTAAGTCTGTATTATGGTCCTGTCGACTATATTAAATGATAGTTCGGTACTTTGTCTCTTGGGACTGATTGATTTATGTCACCTTTGTCTTATACAAAACCACATTACATGTATTTGGTATTATTGTTTTTTCGATTGTTGTTTTTTTCTGTAACCAATCATTGAACATTATTGTATATATGTTGATACCACTGTCCTTCGGGGCGTCTTGATTGACAATAAAGCTTTTGTTTTTGTTGATGTTGTTGTCTAAATGACGAAAAGTATAGAAGAAAAAGAAATGAATTATTTAAAAACGATTATAAAACAACATTTTCACAACAACTTATGATTGTGTCACAAAATCTAAAATTTGGGCCAAATATGGGGCTTAGCATGCCTACTCCTTTGTTATCAAACAAGTTACAGTGGCCATTATCAATGTGGTAACAAGTGAGCCAGACGAATTTCTGGTTACCAAGGTGATACAAAGGGCAGACAAAAATCGTTAAGTCGGAAGCAAACAAGACCATGTACAACAAAATGAAACGAAAGACAAATATAGAATGCACGACACTCATTCCTTTTTATGACCAGTTTACATGTATTCTTGGACGAACACCCAGATCTTATCTTACTATTTTTGGTGTATACTATCGTGAATTACTCATTGCGGATCGTAACAAAAACAGAAGAAGAATTAATTCATAACAAATCCTAATTAGAAATTCAAAATCATAACAGATGTTATTTTTTACATCACGGAAACTGTAGAGTACATATCAGATTGTGTTTGATGACTAAATATATTTCTTCTTCCCATACAGGACCTGTCACTGATTCATAAATTGACCCGGCACAGACATAAATGTATGCAAATACAGATAATAATAAATGCGAGAAAACTGTTAGTGACACTGACGATCAGGAAAAATAAATGATTGATTGACCAATATTGATTGATTTTGACGTCACCAGGACAGAGTTCATTGCCGTCAGTACAGAATCATCATCGTTAATGTCAACCTTTCAATGGGAAGAATATTCATGGTATTAATCACCGATTAGTCAGAAACAATTAAAATAATTATAATTATCATTTTATTATAAAGTATTTTTGCTGTTAATATATTTCAAAAAAAAAGATACATAAGCATAGGGAAAATAATAGATGATATATTTATATTTGTTGAAAAATGGGGGGTCCACGAATTAAAAAAAAAACAAATCACTTTTTTTTATATGAGATGTAGAGTGATATTAGCTCCACGAAGCTGATGTTTTGTACAGTGAAGTAACGGGAAATATACAAACCGCCTAGCAAACATACATTCAGAGAAAAACATGGACTAGATTATAGTCAGTGCGTGTTTGATTAACAGAAGTTTTTTGGGGTAAATATAAAGAAATGGGAGATGTTACATGATTGTATATGCAACAGCCATCCAAAAAGTATAAATTGCAAACAAGCATACAGTTTACCTACACGCTACCACCTTAAGGCCTCCAACAAACAAGCATACAGTTTATCTACACGCTACCACCTTAAGGCCTCCAACAAACAAGCATACAGTTTATCTACACGTTACCACCTTAAGGCCTCCAACAAACAAACATACAGTTTATCTACACGTTACCACCTTAAGGCCTCCAACAAACAAGAATACAGTTTATCTACACTTACCACCTTAAAGCCTCCAACAAACAAGCATACAGTTAATCTACACGTTACCACCTTAAAGCCTCCAACAAACAAGCATACAGTTTATCTACACATTACCACCTTAAGGCCTCCAACAAACAAGCATACAGGTTATCTACACGCTACCACCTTAAAGCCTCCAACAAACAAGCATACGGTTTATCTACACGTTACCACCTTAAAGCCTCCAACAAACAAGCATACAGTTAATCTACACGTTACCACCTTAAGGCCTATAACAAACAAGCATACGGTTTATCTACACATTACCACCTTAAAGCCTCCAACAAACAAGCATACGGTTCATCTACACGTTACCACTTTAAAGCCTCCAACAAACAAGCATACAGTTAATCTACACGTTACCACCTTAAGGCCTCCAACAAACAAGCATACATTTTATCTACACGTTATCACCTTAAAGCCTCCAACAAGCATACAGTTTATCTACACGTTATCACCTTAAGGCCTCCAACAAACAAGCATACAGTTTATCTACACATTACCACCTTAAGGCCTCCAACAAACAACAATCGGCAAACCTCGGGTGACTCCGCTACTCTACCTCAATCCCTCGGCTGTACTACGAGATAAGATATGTGTCTACGCGCTACATTAATTCGCCGGAAGTTGACAGTGTCACCAATAAGTGTATATCCGAGTTTAATATA
>JAULBM010066677.1:0-10169 GCA_032357055.1 Geukensia granosissima | reverse complement strand
AAACTAAAGCTGGAGTAACACGAACCCTACAAAAACCAGGGTGAGTTCAGGTGCTCCGGAAAGGTTAGCAACTCCTGCTCCACTAGTGGCACCCGTTAATAAACCATTCATTTTGTTATTTTTTCAACTGCGTAATTATAGGTACCCACAAGATAGTTTATAGTTAAATGATTCTCCCATTGAGCCACTATTCATTGTTAAGGCAAAACTGAGAGATTGCACTATACACATTAAGTACGTATATGGGTTTCGTTAATCATAACTTTGAGGAATTTTGTTTGTTTTTTAAATGATTAAACATTTAGTATGTGAGGACTTGTTAATACAGAATTTATTTCTTAAAAGCGAAAACCAACAAAAAGTATTAATTTATCAAATAGATAAAGTTATTCAATATAAATAATCTTTGATCTTTCATTTATATAATATCAACATATATTGACAATTCTTTTCTACCAACATGGAAACAGTTGAATGCTGATGTGCATCATACTTTGTACATACGAATAATCAGTTACCAAGTCATTGACCACACATTTCGCTGAATTAACGATTAAAATATACTTTCATCATTAGTAATTAAAAACAACGCCATTAGTATTTGTGTTATCAACAAGGGAAATTAAGTGTCATTGTAAAAACAAGTTTCAATTTTTTAAATAATGGCTACCTAAAAAAGTTTGTGATTACGAGATGTTTTTAATGTTTAAAATTATTTTGCCTACGTGAGCTTAGTCAACAATGCACATTGTAGTTTTTTTTAAGACAATCTTAACTAAATATTGGTGAATTGGTCCCTTCGGGGTTCGCTTTCAAAGTTATATCCAAGGTTGCGATTGAACAACCAACACGGTTGTGGTAATAAAAATTGAACAAGGTTGGTTTGACGAGCAAATTTATGCAAAGCTATAGTGGAATGGTCCTTAGGTGATCATTTTTTTCAAATTTGTATCTGATAACCGCGACCGCCAACCTTGATGGACGTCACATAAGACAATAGAGCAAAATTTTATTTAAATCTTGTTGTCTGTAACTTCTTGTATAATTGGAACCAAACTTTGACGAAACGGTCACTAGACAGGTCTCTTTCAGAATTGTATCGGTTGAACCGATAAACAACAAAGATGGCTGCTACAGCTGAACTTACTTTAAAAAGAACCCTATGTAAAATTCACTTACAAATTCTTTGTAAAACATGTGCAATTCGTATATCCGACACTGGTTTTGGATGCAACGGTTAAATAGATAGTGTAGTTAACTTATCAAGCCCCTGCTGTAGTTCTTTTGAACAGAATGGAGTTTTTTAATATTTCCCAACGACGTCCACATAGCAATGGTCATCGCAAATACACAAGCCCGAACGTTCTCGTTGCTTCAATCGATAATCTTCTATCCTGTGTACAAAAACCACTTGGACATAATAATAATAATAATAATAATAATAACAATAATAATCTTTATTAAAAGAGGATGACCCCATTAGCTTAAGCTAATCTTCTTGGGGGTCCTCAAAACATCATAAAAACATGAATATATATATATATACACACAGAAGTAATAATAACAAAATATACTAATATACAATTAAAAATAATATAAAATAAAATACAATATGCATCTAATAAACTTTATAATAATTTTATGGTATAGACATCACATTCGTACTAGAATATCTCCAGTCTGAATAGACTTTTTGAAAAATTCTACAATAAATTTGTTACCGATTCTAAGTAAATAACTCAAATTTATATAAACCATATATGAATCGGTTTCGTCATCAATTTCGACAGCGAAGAAAATAAGTCGGATCTACATAGTGTCCATATAAACAAAGATATATAGCGGGTTCATCCAGGTGCTCAACCAAGGCCCTTTCTTAATAACGTAAAACTATACTGTCGATAGGCAAGGAAGGCCTTCAAAAGTACTTTGAAAAAACGTACTCCACAAGCGGTGTAAATCAAATGTGGATATTAAAATATTCGAAAGATTTGCTTCAAAACCTCAAATCCGATTCTTTAAAATTTTATACTAGTATCCAAACGTCTGACTTTTTCCGCCCTTTTTAGCGCGATTCCACATTCACAACTTAAAGACCGTCTTATGAAATTGTTACATCAGTGTTTTATTAAACAAAATAGAAATTTAATTTCAGGTAAAATGATATCTTACTTTGTAAGAGAACACACCGCTTCTGCTTATAAATACAGTGAAGGTTATATTGTCAAAATGCTGGACTTCTGGTTGACAACATTTTTGTAGAATTCCAATGGGCACAAATTGCGTGCCTCTACTAGCCGACTTGTTCTTGTACTCGTATGAAGCAGAATTCATTCAGGGACTCCTGTGAAATAACAAAAAGCCAAATCGTTTAATTTTAATTTTCGCTTTATCGATGAAGTTTTGTCATTGAATAATCCTACGTTCAGTTAACATCTCTAAGTATATTAAGGTTGAATTCGTTACTCCTAAAATTTTATGGTCGACATCACGAAGTGGTTAATCCATATGGTATCAGTGTATCTCAACTTGTTGTGGACCTGTTATGGGTTATACAAAAATAAATTGACCTTTTCTAGGATTGACGCAATCGTAACTACTCGGCTATTGCCGCTTCGCTTTCGAAATATCTCTCGTATGCATAAAGAAGAAATTCTTCTTAAATTGTTTGCCGGAAGTAAATTATTTTCATAAGTACTGACTAAAATATAGTCCCAACAATTAATATTCAGGCTTTCTCACACTAAATGTTGGTATATATTTCTTCTTAACCACCGAAAAAGTATGATGTCACGAACTTTAGGTGCTGAATGTTTTTTATTTCCTTTTTAAATTTTTTTTCATTTGTTGTTCCGTTGAAAATCCGGAAACGTCACCGACAACAAACTAACTGTTAAATAATTTGTTTATGACGTCATATTCCGTTGTCAACAAAAAACGCTGTTGTTTGAATGCGAATTTGGTTGTGACAGACGTCTTCCCGCTTTACTCGTACAAAAATAACATTAAAAAGGTATGTTTCATTGTTCAATGCTTTTCCAAACACATGCAATTACTGTTTCAATGTGCAAAGCGAAGGCGTCCGAAATATTGATTATGCTGTTCATTGAAATTTAACCAATCGTTAGTATTCGGTCATTCTCGTTTTCTCAACTAATAATTCGATCCCTACGCTTAATGTGTACGAGGCTATTAGAGTGAGCGAGAATGGCCGAATAGTTACGATTGGGATTGACGTTGGCCCGGATTAGAGTTTAAGGCTTTGACGACGGGGCTTGCGCGCAGGAAAGGGGATGCTTACCCTTCCGGAGCACCTGATCCCACTCCTGGTTTGTAAAGGAGTTCGTGGGTTCCAAGCCTTTGTTCCTTTTGTTTACGTTTTTTCTTTTGTTTCAAATTTGTCTTGTCTCTTAGGACTATACATTTGATCTCTCACATGGGTATTCACACTTTGTTTAATATAGGACCCTAAAAGAAATTCATTACAAAATCTCTTTAAAAACTGCCTGATCAAGTTTTGCTTGAATAGTCACTAGATTTTGTAACCCTAAAGAGTGAACGATCTGTATCAAGAAGATTACGAGAATGGAAAGTCATTATTTTGTGAACTGAAAAACGGACAACAATTATTGGACTATGGGCAATGTACTTTAATTATTAGACTTTAATTACTATAAGACAATATTTGATATTTCATTAAATTCCTATGTCTAAAATGTTGTATCTATGTATGTTTAATTTATAACTATTGTTTTCATACTTGTTAATTTTTTAACTCGTGTTTCACTTTTGCTTGAATTCATAATAAGCGCCCCTCGTTTAGAAATAGAGGTAGTCCTAATGAACACTTACAATAAATGTTATATTAATCTAAGACGGGTTCCGAATAAATTTGGCCTTGACTCTTTAGTCTGGACCCTGAATAAATGTATGCTGTGCAATGAAATGAGCCTAAAGAAAAATATTGTAAACCAGCCACTGAGGCTCACAAGGAGATACTTTGTTTTGCAAAGTCAGGAGTGAAACACGAGTGATGTATAAGTAAAGAAACTGCACCTGCATCAATGAGTCAATGATTGTCAGCATCCCACGACCTTCTATAAGACCTTTGCGCCATTTTAAGATGTTTTTAACACATTTGTTTTAAAAAAAATGGCTAAAAATTGACATTTTGGAATGCTTCAACATTCCAGCCTATTGCATCGGCCTTTTTGAGAATAGTATTAAAGGCAGCCCGGTTTGCTGCTCTGGGAGATTGGTTTTGGAGGCTGACGAACAAAGTAAGCAATGCAACACTTATTGAGCAACCTAGGGAGGGGCACTATTTAATAGTGTAGGTTACCTAGGTCAGTAAGAAGTATTGCTGCAGTTTCGATTGAAATTAATTATTAATTTGTTTTACTAATTTGTTAATGTTGCTTATTACCATTTGAATTTCATTTAATTATTATTTTATGAATGAAATAGTTTATTGAAATTTATTGTGTTGAGTTTTCACTTAGTGTCCAGATCGCCTTTTGGCCGTAGGGTGACAGTTTCTTTTAGAATTATTTAGGATGGTCGATGGCTGACTAACCAAGGCTTACTTTTTAGAGAACTCAATGACATTTGCATCAAAAAGTTTTTTTTCTGAAACGGCCTATTCTTTTGAAGGCAGGATTGAATAATTTTATTGTCAGTTTGTCTTGACAACTGTATAGCAGATGAGCCTTTGGTAATGTTTAAATTTACTGTTTCTGTTCCGATTTTACTTTAAATGTTTGTAGATAAAACCCTTTTTAGTTAAAGAAATTAAACTATTTCGACATTTACTTTCCTACTTATAATATGCAGAATACCAATGGCAGTTAATGCAATGCCACGACACGCCACATTTATTTACTCACAGTTTTTAAAGTGCAGTTTTTACTGATGTTTAATATATTATCTGCATTCTGGTGTAAAACATGAGGCAAAATACAACGGAACCTCTGTTGTTCACCCGGTACTTGACCTATAATTATATTGATCGAAATGCAGAAAAATCACAAAAAACCTTTGTCAACCCAAGCATGAAGCAAACTTCCGTACTAAGTATTTCACGTAGATGTTTTATACACGGTTTAGCTCATTTTGCCATATATCTGTTGAAAGAAATAAGACGACATTTGAACTTTCTATCCAGGCTTAAACTGTTTTCACAGGATCATCCACAGCTGATTTTATTAAGTTTTGGGCAGTTTTGCATTTCACTAAAACTTTATATATGCTGTCGTTCAAATTTGGTTTTAAAAAGCAGTTTCCACAGAGAAGATAACAAACAACGGACTTCAAGCCATGATAAAAGCTCGAATTTCGAATTTGAAATGTATCCATTTGATCTTTTGTAAAAGCCACAGGCCTACAAGTGTCAACGAAAAACATCTGAAAGATAAATATTGCAATTGAATCAAAGGGCCAGACAAAAGGGGAAAAGTTGACGTGGCAATCCCTAGAACACGAACAAGACAAAACAAAACGCATAATGTACATTTAAAACTGAAATTAATCATACAACTATGAACAATACAGATCCAAAAAAAACACCGAGAGGAATGATCCGGAAGGATAAGCAGTTCCTAGCTTTTTTAAAGACATACGCCGCATTGTCCATTTTCCAATCTGGTTATCTGGGATAAGAAAATTAGTTACAAAAGAAATAAAAGACAGTTGGCGAAACACAAAAACAATTTTATAATCAAATTGGATCACCCCATAAGATAAGAATTGACAATAACTTCCCATTGGAAATATTAGTTTTCATCATAAGGTTTTTTCAGAAGTGAAAACGCTTACATACAGCAAAATGGCATTGTAGTCAACTAAATTTGCGTCACCAAAATTTTAACCAGAATATTGAGATTGTTGGAATTAGAGAAAAATATAACACCCTAATAAGCCTCACAATTTTGGTCAGACTGACTGATTTTTTTAATATTGTTGAGCAAATCGTTTTTGCTGTTAAGGTTTTAACAGATTTTTAGACGAACGCCATAAAGCAAAATAAACAAAAAACTGGTTGTTCATGAAAAGGAACCTCCGACTTTTTAATTGACAAATTAAGTCATGATAACCGAGTCTAGTGTAGAATACCCCATGTAAGAGATCAATAGCCCATAGTTGAAAGAGACAAGACAAATTTGAAACAAACTAAAAGGCTTGAAATCCATGAATTCCTTTACAAATAAGGAGAGGGATTATGTGCTCTGTAAGGGTAAGCATCCTATGTCTTGCGCCCGTCATGAAATCCTTAAATTCTAATCCGGGTTAACGTCTATCCGAGAAGAGGTCAACTTATTGTTGAATTATCGGTCCATAACTAGTTAAGAAACGCTGATACCATAATAATTAACCAATGAATGATGACGACCATAGAACTTAAGAAGGGACGATTTCAACCTGGATTGAATGTATCCTTGTTCTAGTAATTTATGCGAGAAAAGCAATGATCTATACGTTTTTCCTAAATCTTAGAAATATTTTTCCCTCTTCGAAGAAAAAATCTAGGAATGAATCAGATTTTGTTGAGTCTGTGGTCTCCTTAATTTTTAGTTCGTTGGGATATATTTGGTCGAGATTGTCACTGAACGTAGGGTTATTCAATGACAAAACATCATCGAAATAGCAAAAAGTAAAATTGAAGGATTTGGCCATTCTTTTTTTTTTTTTGGATGCCTTGCTGTTTTAATTTATTATAGTTTTTGCGACAATAGCTTCAAACGTAAAAATTATTTAAAAAACGTTATTATTATTCGATGGCAATAATTCCTAAAGATTCGAATGATTATATCTGTTCTTGTTGTCATTAAATTTTTCGATATGACGTGTTTTATGCTAAATTGTGGGGTTAGGTGGCATTCTTCAACGAAAGGTCGGCAACAATCCACAAGGTTAGTAAAAGATCATTTACTGCACCATAATACTCCAATTGACTTCTGACAAGAAAATGTTCAAATGTTTAGCCAATCCGAAGTAAATATTGGCTCTGGTGGCCATTAGGATTAATGTTATAGTGTGTCAGGTCATGCTGGAAACCTTTAATTTCCTTTTTTGTAAACAATTAAGAAATTTGCTATAGTACCATCCAATAATCCTATAACATAACAATTCAAAAGTAGTTTTTGTCAATTATTTTCAACGTCAAATGATTAGCGTTAGTGGCCATAGACCATTTCTGATTTTACATAGGCAAATCGTTCTTAAATAAAGCAGAGATCCACTCAATTAAAATTCCTGTTAAATTCAGTTCTTCTAATTTGACATTCAGAAGAAAATGTTAAAGTTAACAGAGGACGAGGGATGCAAAGTAATGGCAAAAGCTACTGTGGCCCTTTGAGTTAGATGAGCTATATATTCGTCATGTTTGGAATTTTGTGTTCGAAAACAAATGGTTTTGTCAATGATCTCACATAAAGTCACATCTCCCTGATACGGTTTATTTTTATAAATCCTTTAGAAAATTTTCAAAGATTTAGGAGAAATAAATAATTTATTTAACTGCCTGATAAAAGTGGTCGTTTATTCAATATTACTTCTTAAGCCGTTGATATTTGATCACAAAAATTTATGACAACTTCTAGATGGCATTCTTTAGAAGTTATATTGATTTCTCTTACATCTTTTAATGACAAAAAGAATTTCAATAAATTGTGGATCTTTGCAAATGACAACTAATCTTTAAATATGTCACGACAAAATTGATAAAAAATAATCAAATAGTTCAAATATTTGCCTCAATTTGATAACAATTCAGTATTTTGAAGAAATAATTAGATATACTACTGAAAATTAAAGCCTTGCTTTACGATGAGATAAAATATTGTATTCTAATCTAGGAAATCATTTTCAGAATTTTAGAAATATAAATAATACATGTAAGTGTTTGATGCTGACAAAATATTTGAGATTTGTTTCTTACACACTGATCATACATGTATACTCTATGTCAGAGTTTGTTGGAACGGGTTAAAGGTTGTGAAAGAAAAAAACTTTCTACCGTGTTTTTATAAAATAGTGTTTTTGTAGATTGAAAAAAGTGAAAAAAAGATTGAAATGTCGTAATTGTAATTTCTGTCGTAAATTATGACGTCATAATGAGTTTTCCTTTGAAGTTTCTACACCTACGATCAATCTTAGACTTAAGATTTTTTGTGAACACACTTCCTGGGTTCTATTAAAACTTATAATACTGCTTTAACTTGAATATTATAAAAATGTAAATTAAACAGAACAATTAACACAAAGACAAAACCTTTGACCACAATTCCTGACTTTGGACAGGCACATGAGACATGTTTTAGAGTTTAACTAGTTTAGTGGGATCCCTCCCAACAAGTGTTCAAAGGAAAAAATCAAAGAAAACAAAATCAGTACCAGACGAACTATAGAAATCAAACAGAATGTCACCCAATTCGACTAGATAATTTTTACCTTAATTACAATGAAAATACATAACAAAAATATATGCAAAAATAAGATACACTTATAATGAATTAATGAATGCTCGCAGTTACTGAAAGCAAGCTCAGGTTATGATTCCTAATGATAAAACATAAACATGAGATGTCATCAAACACCGTATGTCTCACGATTTAATTCTGTGTTGTCAATAAACGTTGAAAAGGAATTCGAAGATATCAAAGGGGAAGACAGACATCGTTAAGCCGGAAAACAGACAAGACCATGGCCAACAAAATGAAAAAAAAACAAACATAGAACACACAACACTACACTAAAAACTATAGCTGGAGTAACACGAATCCTACAATAACCAGGGTGAGTTCAGGTGCTCCGGAAGGGAAGCAACTCCTGCTCCACTAGTGTCACCCGTTGTGTTATTCAGTAGTCAAAGCCGGTGTATAGTCACAATCGATGTTAGTCACAACCGGTATAGGAACGCCTTTGTATTCATGACAGTCGGAAGATATCCATTGTCATCTTACCGCTCACCCAAATCATGATGGCTACCGAAAAATTTCCAGAGTGATGACTCTTATCTTTCCCTGAGAAACTCTTGGCTCAGTAGCTTTATTGTCAGCTGCAACCCTCTATCAATAAAATCCTGATAGGACTGATAGGAAGTACAAGCCCTGGAGTATGAAACCATTAAACTCGGAAAGGTTTTAGAATGTTCTTTCTGTACTTTTATCAAAGTGTGTTTATTATTCTGTAAGATTTCATTCCTTTTAAAAGATTTAATTTAAAAAAATTTTAACTATCATCTAAACAACCATCGTCATATTTCCAGTAAGGTTTTGATAATTGATATGTTGTAAAATCCTAGAATGGAAAGCAATCTTTAAATAAAGCTTTTAGCATTCTTCCACAATCATCTTGAGTCAGTTAAATACATTTGGTAACTTAAAAGGCAATCTCAGAATTAATAGACTTGATACTTAATTCGAATATGCGATTCACGCAGCAAAAGTATTAGAACCTTCCCTTGATACCAAATTCATCGGTGTTAAGTAGTAATCAAAAATTTTAGACAAATAATTAAGCCATTTTATTCACATTTATTCTTTAAATCGTCTTTGTTTTTTATTACAAACATTATGGAAATTTGCTTCCTTGCAGGTATTTTTTATTCCCACCAACATAAAAATAAGAACACACAAACGCTTACTTTAAACTGAGTCGTTTATTGGCAGACAACGATCATAGGAGAGGTGTATAATAATTGTCAATAATTGGAAGATTGTCTTGATATGTTTTTTCAACTCAATTACCAGTCAACAACAAAGTAAAATACCTGCTATTTGTATCTCTAATTTAGGGAAAATAATACGAATAGGAATCATTGTCCAAGTTAACTGGAGGTTTAAGCGCTAAAAACATGTTTAACCGAGTCACATACCTTGTGTCTGTTCCTAGTCATGATCTAGTAGTCCAGTTAATGTCGTTCTTTTTATGTCTTATTGTCACTCGTTTCAGTCTAAACTCTATTTCAGAGTTTGTTGGAACGGCTAAAAACGTTATGAAAGAAAAACTGTCTGCCGTATTCTTATAAAACAGTGTTCATTTTGTAGGTTGAAAAAAGTGCAAGTAACTTTTAATAATACTTTTTACCTTTCTCGATGAATTTAAAGCTGCGCCGAGTTTTAAATTCTTTACGGGGATTTTACATTGTAAATTCAGCCATTTGTTTGCCG
>JAULBM010066666.1:0-10169 GCA_032357055.1 Geukensia granosissima | reverse complement strand
TATGTTACAAGATAGATAGCCTATGGATTTGACAAATGACGTGGCAAGATATAGAAACTTGGGTATTTTGCGGCCTGTATTTAAATCTCAACAAGAAATTGTGCCATAGCATGAAAGTCTACGATGTTTACTTATAATAATGACAATAAAAAACATAAGCTCTACGGTAAAAATATTCTATGATACATCAATAGGACATGTCGAATCTACCATGACGTGACGTTACTGCCGTCATAAAAATACGACGTCGTCATTTTTGCACAATTTTCCATTTTTCCATTGAGTTCCTTACACTGTTATTCGGAAACGGTATCGATGACCCCATATATTTTTTATATCAATCGATTCCCTATGAACAGATGATTTGTTGGTTAGTTTATTTGAAAAATTCTATGGAAACATTTTCCTTAAATTATTATTTGAGTATAATTTATAGGGATTTTTCTGTTGTTTCCCCGTTAAATCTATCTTTTTTTGCCATTTTATTCCTCAACTTTGGTTGACTAATTCTCAAAAGTGAGATCGGTGAGGTATGGATTTTTGGGGTAATTACTGGAATTTTTTATAAATAACTTAAATGCTTGTTAATTCCTGGATATGATGGTAGAAATCTTTAACAATGGGTCAGGGTACTCTCCATTACCCTAGCCGTAACGTACGAAAAAAACCTGGTATTTTCTCAGTTCTAATAAATTATTATTATTATGGTATTTGGTTTAACTACATTTTGGGGTAAACGCAAAAATAATTTTAATTAGCTTGTTAAAATTATGGCATAAAATGAAACTTCAGTCTGATAAATAAGTATATTTCTAAATTATAAATCATGAAAAAGACGGTTTACTTACCTTTATCTGAAATAATATTTTGTAATATCATCATTAGTAGGAATAAAGTGAACATCATCACCGTAGCATCTCTTGTCATCAAATAATCATGTTACCTGTTCAGGTAAATTAAATGATGCTGAGTCCTTTACGTGATCTCTACAATTTAATAATACAGAAATTATGAGGTGAAAATTAATGACAGAAGATAAAGTGATATTTTTATTGATTTTGATTTTTTTCGTTGATATACAATTCCTTAATTATAGGAAGCCTATATGTATTGGGATAGACCTTTTGTTCTGTCTTGTCGATAAATGTGTCTTTGAAAGAAGAATTCGGATTCAATAAATGTCAAACATTCTCATTTTGCTCATTTTTTCACCATTTTCTAAGCCTAAATTCAGTAACAAATTTGCATGTTACAGTATAGAATATAAATTAGTTAATAAATCTCTTTGATTAAGATCTATTTGAACAGCAAAGCTACTAACGACGACATCACATTGTTTAGTGAAATCAAGGAAATTATGTAATTTAAAATTAGAGTGTATCATCTAAAACGTTGTCATTTCTTGTATGCAGTGTGAGTATAAAATAGAGAAGATATTGTGTAAATGTCTAGGAGATCATACTGAAACGCAGCGTGAATTGTTGATCTATCTAGAGCATGTAGAGGTCCTCACAAGATATGAGACAAAAGTCAAGGAGCCCATAATCCATCTCCGTAAGGTTAATCTAGTGCATTCAGGAGGTCCTCACAAGGCCTACAACATCGGTGGAATCCCACTCCTTGTGTCGGGCCAAAGATCATCCCAGCAATTAAAGGGAAATCTCATAATTAAAATCTACCAATAATAATTTCAATTTGAAACACGAAACAAAAGCGTCACAATGAAATATGCGCATAAACAATAGTGTGATTTCCCTATCTCATAATTCAAATCTACCGATAATAATTTCAAGAATTTTTTTCTGTAGGACTTTTCGAGAAAATAAATTGGGGGGTCATCGACCTCGTTTTGGAGTTATGACGTCATATAAATCAATAAAGATATTGCTGTAAGTTCAGATGGTGTAACTTTTATTTGGGCTTTCGCTAAAATTAAGGCAAAGTATAAACAAAAATGTTGATTGTATTATATAAAAAGATGATAAAAATAGAAAAAAATAATAAACGATGTTATTCTCTTACAATAAGCGGATAAACTTCACGATTTTATATTTCCAGCCATTTTTTCTGTCTTTTATTTGATCAAAAAGATGATTTTGCACAAAAACTACCAAGAATGTTTTGTTCAAATTTTGGATCAGCAATGAAACTGAGATGCTTTTAAAAATACAAAAAATAAAAATATGGAGTCATCGGACTTTTAAAGAATTTAAGTGCATTCGAATGTTGAAGGTGGCAGTTTTGGCGCGAAATTGATTATCTTCTCTTTTTGGGACGTTGAACATAAAAATCTATCGTCTTTCAATCTCTAACGCCATTTGATTGCTTTCCCGTATAAAATGGTGTCTTTCTGTTTTTAAATATATAAATTTTTAAACTTCAATTTCTTTCACGTAAGGTATTAAGCCAAGAGTGAAGCTAGCGAGGTATCTACGGAAAATGCTGCCGCAAAGGGTTTTTAAGTTTTTATCATGCCCAAGAAATGTCACTTCGCGGCATATTTATGTACTTAACGGATTGAAAAGTTAAATAATTATATTGTTTAGTTTGTTTTTTTTCTTATTGTAATTCTCATTGTTATTATTATTTTTGTAAATGTATTGTTACCCAATCTTCCATTGTACTGGCCATAATACTAGTCTTAAATCCGTCAGATTCCAGTGAACAATTTGCTCATCTTTTGATAAAAAATCTGGCTTATTCGTAAGAATTAAGTAATTGTTTTCCCTGATATGCCCGTCGAGTACCATGTCCAAAAATCCAAAACACTTCATAAAAGTTAAAAATAAAAAGGTTAAACACGCTTTTGAAAATTGTGCTTTTTTATGTGTAAAAATGAAAGGTATAAGTTAAAATATGAAGAATGCACATCAATATAACAAGAAATTGTCTAATTAAAATTCAAAGTCTAGAGTTTACTACAATTAAGGCCTTCAAAAAACTGGAATTCAGTTTCCCGTAGGCGATTTTTTAATTGCTGTCACTGTTAGTATCCAAAACTACCCCCTATAAAACGCAAATACTTACGCCGTTAACGGCCAAAGGTTTGAGTTTTGAAAACAACTATTAAAACACGACGGATCTGATAACGTTTGTTACTTTCCTGCTTTCCGTCGGTGTTCTACGAAACACTAAAAATCATTTTCTTCTCATACGAGATATCATCAGGGAAGAAATAAATGTATACACATTTTCTTTGTATATTCACACACATTTTATCAATTTGCAGCATCGAATATTATGAACGTACCAGTTTCAGGACCATTAAAGAATTTACGGACAATTTTGAAATTACTGAACGTTGTTTGTAAAGAATGGAATAATTAATAAAAATATCTTCTGTAAGGCATGAACCATTTGATTTTTGGGAGAGGGGGCTGGGATTTTTTGGGATAAAAACCTGACCGGCAACTGGAGTGAAAAAATATTCTGGCCCACTGTCTAGCCATTGGAAAAAGTAAATTTTCCAAAGAAATTTTCTTACATTAAATACACGTGAAAAAAATATTCTGACCCGCGGTGAATAAAATTTTCTGGTCCGCATACAAAACCAAAGTCCCCATCAGAAAATGAAATGGTCCGTGCTTAACATGTCACAGTAAGGCAAATCATTCTTTTTAAATCCGTACTGTGCGACGATTAAGATATACAGGGTATGTAATTTGGGCTACAAAAGACCACAGGCATTTGACACCCAGAAGGCTGAGTTGTAAGTAAATAATGTGAAAGGGACCGCAGATAAAAGAATCAAGAAATAAACTGTTAATAATAGGCATCTTTCTATGAACAACGTGCATTATAGTCAGCCGAGAACCAGTTAAGCCACGAAAGGGAAATTTCTATCAAAATCAATTTAGATGGCCTTATATTTTAATGAACCTGTATACAGTATTTAAATTATAAAATGTATCCTGTAGAATTAATGTTACTATTTTATTCAAGACGGCCCACAGCGGCGGCATTTTGACATAAGCGGTTCAATACTTGATGTATTTACCTTGCTAGCGATCGGAGGTGTAGACTGACTAGTGCTGCCCCCTGGCTTACTACGCTATGCTTTGTTGCGCTCAACAAGATTGAGACAGGCCCGTCAGTCTATCGGAGGTGCGCCGCAATAATTGAAATACGAAACAATAGCGTCGCACTGAAATATGCGCATAAACAATTGTGTGATTTCCCTTTAAGGAGTCGAATGGGACTTTTGTGTTTTTGTACTCAAAATTCAATTTTGTACGGACAAAAGTGAGTTTTGTTCCACAAAAATGAGTTCAGTTTAACAAAATTTGTAGCATACTACAAATTTAAATTTTGTCATACAAAATTGTCTTTCAGTGGACAAAAGTTTGTTTTGTCATGACAGAATTCTTTTTTGTAACACAGACTTTACTTTTGTTACCTAATTTGAATATTGGGCGACAAAAGTCAATTTTGTGTTTATTTTTGTGTAGACAAAATTGAGTTTAATTAAACAGAAGTCAATTTCGTGCCACAAGAGTCAATTTTGTGCCACAAAAGTCAATTTTGTCTTCACAAAATTCACAAAACTATTGTAGACAAAATTCATTTTTGTGATGACAAAACTGAATTTTTGTAATGACTAAATTGACTTCTGTGACACAAAAATGAATTTTGTAATGACAAAATTGAATTTTGTGTTTATTTTTGTGTAGACAAAATTGACTTTTGTGAGACGAAATTGATTTGTGTGAGACTTTTGTGAGACAAAATTGACTTTAGTCTCGCAAAATTGAATTTTGTCTCACATAATTGAATCTTGTCTAACACAATTGATTTTTGTGTTTTAATTTCCATATCGCATACCTTTTTGACAAAATCGACTTTTGTCATGACAAAAATGAATTTTGTCTACAAAAATTAATTTGTCATCACAAAATTGAAGTTTTCATAAAACAAGTCTGTATCACATAGTTTTGTAAGACAAAAATGGTTTTGTTATGTACAAAACCACAAGAGTTTCATTCGGCGCCCCGTACACGATCTACAAATTGAAAAAAGGTAGATCTAATAATATACCACGAGAGGATAGAACCTGTAAATCCTGTACTGGATCTCAGATAGAATACGAGGAACATTTCATTTGGCACTGTCCAACTTATAATGAAGCTCGAAAAATCTTTTTGTCTAAATTATCGGATATTCTTAATACGAATTGTCATAGCCTTAATATGGTACTCCTCCTCAAAATTGTTATGAACACTAGGTCGAAAAAGTTTTCGAAATTACTTTCATCAATTATACTCGAGTTATTCGAAGAACGAAATTCAAAATTATCGGATGTGTAGCACTAGCAAATCTACAATCTCAACTATGTAAATTCCAATTTAATATTTGTTTTCTCCTTGTTGATTGCATGTCTTTATCATGCACTGATCATGCTTTATTTTTATAGTAACATCTATTATTTTTTTTATAGTAACATCTGTATTACACGCAGTCTTGTATACATATTATGTTATACTGAACATTATTATCTATATTGTCTTAACCAATTGTCATAATATTGTGTTTGAACCAATAAATATTCGTATAAAAATCGCGCCAAGTGCAACAAACAAACAAAACAACACCATCAAAGACTTTCACACTGCACAGCAACAACTACTTTGTGAATAGTATTAGGCTTTCAACACTAAATAGTAGATACTCACAGACATAAAAAGGTTAAATCAGAAGACCTTTTCATTAATAATAGAAAGCAGCTTGAAAGAAGCTCTGTTCAAATATCAAAATATGTAAACATTTTTCTTAGACATCCTGGCTTGTAATTTCATTAAGATTTACCTGTCCTTATTTTACTCAAAGACATAATAATTTCTGAGTTCAAGAAAAAAACTACTTGACTCGGAAATTTTATTGAAAGTTCAAAAATATTTTTCACTTGGGAAAGGTAGGGGTAAAATTTATCATACCAGATTACGTTTAGGATTGAGTGGTTTAAATCACCATTTATTTAGGTATAAAGAAACTGTAATCGTTGTAACAAAAAACTAAACAATTTTTATTGTTCTGTTCAAAATATAACGACATCAGGAAAGTTTTATTTAATAATCTACAAAAGATAATCTGTCCAAATGTAAAATTTGATGTTTACACAAAATATTGTCCGAAATATCTTGTAGATTTATTATTACTAGGAAATGAAAAATTATCTAATGAAGAAAATTTAGAAATATTTAATAATGTTTTTGAATACTAATAGATTTTAATAAAAAAAATGAAATTGATTTCGTTGTAAATCGTTGTTACTCGAGTACACGTACACAAATTACACATGCATGTTTTGTGTTGATATTGCATAATTGTATTGTATATATGTTTTGTATTTTTTTTTTTTTTTTTTGAGGATAGCACCTAGTAGCCTTCGGGCTGTGTGCAATCCTCGTTAAATAAATAAAGCATTAAAATTAAACAGCTTAGCTAGATGAACCATAAATTCATATAACGAACAAAATTTCAAAACGGAAGCGAAAGAAAACCGAAGTGCCAGACAAAGGGGGAAAGTCGACACACATGGCAATCCCGAGAATACAAACAAACGGAACATGACAGATATACATTTAAAATTAAAAAACAGACATAAAACTAATATGAATAATTCGCACTCCACCGAACAACCGGGGTGAACGCAGGTGGTCCGGAAGGGTAAGCAGTTCCTGCTACCAGTTCCCCTGCATTGTCATTTCCGATCTTGTTTTAAGTCATTTCGGGGTAAAAAGGGAGGTTTCATAGAATCACAACCTCCAGGTGCAGAAAGCGAACAGCCTATTTTGGCTTACTTAGCAATTTCACAGGAAAAGACCCGTCTTCATCTGTGAAATGGATATTCCATTTTGGCTGACAAGATTTTGGTGTCAACAGTAATATGTCTGGAGTGATGACTCATCAGCAGCATTTCCCTGTCTGAGCAGGTGTTGTGTTAAAGTTCCAGCTTTGTCTAAAAAATCACTGCACTGAAAACATTATTTTGCAAAACATATGAGCTGGGAGATGTATACGCCATATACCGAGGAAAATTCTAGATAAAGAGCATGGCATGAAGCAGACTTGGGGGTGTTTGTTGTGGCTTTAATGTTAAGTTCATCTGAAAAGATGAGGTGAAGTAATAAAAATCACCGAATCGTGCATTGTTCAGTGAGAGAACATCATCTATATAATGGACGGTTTGGGTTAACTTCCTTTTTTCTGGGAAGAAATAGATCGGCGAGGAGAGGGGCACAATAAGTTCCCATTGGAATGTCGATCGTCTGCTGGAAAACTCTTCCACCAAACCGGACAAAGATGTTTTCTACAATTTTAAAGAAGAGTAAAAGCAAAAATGATGCTACATCTTAATTTTTCGATGAACAAACTTTTATTTTTAAACAGGTGCGCCTTCATCATCTAGAATGTTCATAGCATGAAGTGATAAAAATATAAGATCGTCTGAACATTTTAAAATTAGGGTTGAAAATGAGTATGATCAGGACGGACTTAACAGAACACATACGACAGAGTGGAAAATCAAATCAAGACCCTAGCAATGGTATTTTTATAGTGACAAAATAGTCACTTGAACGAATGGACAAATTCAGTCACTTTATCATCACCATCCGTCTTTGGTCCAAGCACATCAAATCAAAATAAGTCATAAATTACAGTAAATGTCAGCACGCTGTGTTATTACATAACCTGGCTGTTCGTGGCCTAATATATTTTCCTTACGTTTCATATTGGTGTCTTCATGGTCTTTAGGGTCTAAAGCAAAGTCTTCTTACCTCGGTGTCAGTAGACCACTCTGTCACGGATGAAATGAGCCTCCTCACATTGTCGCCATACCATGGATATCCGATTGTGACGCAATTATTCTTTGACGTCACAATTTTGGCAATCAATTGCGTAATAGCGTGGAAGAAGTAATGTTGTATGACATAGATGTCAATTAACTCTACGTAGAAGATTGGTCTTGTCATTGTCTTGTTTGTCTACTGGTTTTACTGTTTATGTATGCATCTTGGTTTCATCAAATTTTTTCTTACATACAAGAACATAGAAAAAGAAACAAAAATACAAAAGTGCAGAGATTTTGATTTTGAAAAGAATAGATCAGAAATAGTGATAACAAAAATTCAAACCAGATTGTAGTGTTAAGATAGAACATGTTTCAAGGGGCATAGAGGGCTGAACACACTGACAAGTATTGCTGAGATAGCAGTTTATAACGAAACAAAGAAGGTGTTTATCACATGAAGACTAGTATATATAACAAATAAACATCAGGGGAAAAGATGAAATCATCAACGTCTTAAACGAGAAAATGTTATAAAAAAATTGCAAAGGAACTTTGGGGAAGACCTACGTAGACCTGATAACATTAGTCTATGTGGATAGTACCAAAGTAAAAGAATTAAATAAAAAAAGACATCCAACATTCGGGAAAGTCATAGCTATGCGCCAAAACGAAAACACAAGCAAAATTTAAATATTGTGATACCATAGATTAAGAAAACTATTCCCACGGGAAACATCTTGGAACAAATACAGAATGGAACTCCAATATGCATTTTAAGCCAATCTAAGAAAACACTGCTGAATTCCAGACATGATAATAAGGTTAATGTATTGCAATAATGAAGAAAACATTCGAATAACAAGTTATAATAATCCGAACATAAGTACACCCTTCAGTTGGACGGATACTGTATTAGAAAGCTGTGTACTGTAATACCATATCGGTGCAACAAAAAAATGATAGAATAGGATATTTATAAAGTCCTAGGTGTAGCGATAATAATTTGATGAACATTTTTGACAACCATTCTATACGAAAACAAAGTCATGGCCATCGACATTATACATTACCTGAAGTACATGATGTACTTTCTTTCATTCGTTCAAAAACCTCTAGAAATGCAACGCATTAGAACCAAACTGTACTCTCTACCACTTTCTGATCTCATTATAAAAAACATGTTTACAAAACGCCTATTATTCTGGATATAAGTCAACATCGCTTGTCCAAACCTGTGACATAAATAACATGGAAATTAAAAAAAAATCTTTCCATTCAGTCCATACCTTCATAAACACCGGTTTGGAAACCATCGATCTGGGCAATGCCTGACACCATCAGTCTGTTGCAGCCAAAATATTCCATCATATTTAAAAGACCAATCTGTTCTAAGTATAACCTAAATCGATACCTCACCTGTTGCACCCAAAATACACCACAAACGTATATTGGAGGATCTCACTACTTCACTACTGATAAACTAATGGCTGAACCTCCGAACTACTGAATTCAACATTCAATTTATGGTCCTTCCAGGTCTTAACAGAATATTTCAATATATTTGAATCCATCAAAACATTTTTAACTCGTGTAACAGCATCAAAACATCCTACTTTTACACCCTCTAAAAAGATCTTATTCATAGTTGCTTTCTCAAAAAGGAGGGAGAATGACGATACAAAACAATGACATACCATGTTCAACGAAATACAAGGTAAATTATTACAAAAATTGTAGGTGTTCTAACTGAAAACATCTTTCTGCAATTTGACGGACGAGTATTTTGCAGGCGATTGACATTCAAATGGGCACTAGTTTTATTTCTCTCCTCTTGGATCTATTTTTTCACTCGTTTGAGGCGCACCTTTTCAAGAGCTATCATAGAAGAAGGAAAACAAGTTAGCTCAAACATTTAATTTCAATTTCCGTTATATAGATGATATTCTCCCACCTAAAATGATTAATTCTACGTGAATAATGACAAGAAGTACCAAAACACTCTGAAAGTTTAAAGAAATATCACAGATGAATATTTTAAACAGACTAGCTAGAGAAGACGCGGTTTGAAAATAACGAATGGTCTAGGACAGCATTTTCATAAAAAGAGAAAGATAGAAATGGTAAAGACATAAACTACAACTGGACAACTGGACAGGAAAAAAACTTGAGACTGCAGTACCTTCTTTACGTGGAAATTCAAAGCGAGAAAGTCTAAAGGAAACGTGACGCAACTGAAGTGCTTGAAAGTAATGGTAATAACTTAATCTAAAAGATCGTAGAAACTGATGCCTAAGTCCAGTGTTGAATACCCATGTGAGAGATCAGAAGTGCATAGTCCAAAGAGACAAGACAAATTTGAAACAAACTAAAAGATAAAACG
>JAULBM010066655.1:0-10169 GCA_032357055.1 Geukensia granosissima | reverse complement strand
CCACATGTCTTTTGTCCTTGACCTCATTTTCATGGTTCATTGACTTGAGTAAAATTTCATAACTGATCAACAATAACCCACCTTCTTTATCATATTTTCAAAAAATTTCTGACTTGATTTGTTTTATTTAAATTTCCTGGCAGTATTACTTGCTTATATATCTTGATTGGAAAATTATTGTGTCCACACATTTATAGGGTCAAAGCCACATACAGGCGAGACATATTTGTGTCCACACTTGTTTTAATAATCTCTTGTCTCTTGGAATCTTATTATATCAACCCTTCTCATTATGTAACTTAATTGTGAGCGAAAACACATAATCTACATATGGCTCTTCTGTATTGACAAGTAAAGTTAAATATTTTTCAAGACAGAAATTTGTTTTCAATGACAAATATGTCTCTTAATTTACCATCTTTTAACATACTATTGTTGAAATTCCAATCTGAATTATATATTTTTTGAGAGATTGATTGAATTAGAGGCCAAATATACAATTTTTTTACTTTTTATACCAAGATTCCTCTCAGGTGATATTATTTTTTCCTGTGGTAATCAACTGTAATACCCTCAACTAAAGGCAGTATGTTTATAGTTTCATCTAACATGCTTAATTTTTAGGATGGTGAATTTCTGACTTTACCCTCATCATCATCAATTACACAGATCAAAGTTATGAGAGATTTGCTTTCGAAGGAATTGGAGAAAGTTTTTGTTGGAAATTCACCTACTGTTCAGCAAAACAGACCACAGCAAGGTAGCAGCTCTCAGGACACACACCAGTTCCAAGGTAGTAGGCCACCACCATCATCTCAGTTTTCACAAAATTACCAGGTAAATACCTAGAAAAGTAGTGTTTATACAGATATGAACTTTTATTTTAAATTTCAGAATCATGTCCAATGAATCGATTCATAATCCAAGATTGCTGCCACAGCCAAATATAGTTTAACATAGGATCCTATGGGAAAATCCTCTGAAACCACTTGACCAACTTTGATGGGATGGTCCCCTTTCAGAATTTTATTGGGGATCATGATCGACAATCCAATATGGCTGCCGCTTTAAAATAGAAAAAATGGGGTGGTTTCTAAAAACACCTTCAACTCCAAAACTGCTGAGCCAATTAACTCCAAACTTTAATGGTCCTTAGTTGGTCCTCTTTAAGAATTTTATCCAATGACACTGTCTGCCAACCAAGATGGCCACCACAGCCGATCTTAATTCAACATTGCATCCTATGGGAAATTCTTAAAAAATCCTCTTGTCTGGAATTACTTATATAGTTGGAACCAAACTATTGTGAATAGGTCTGTAGGTGAACTTCTTTCACAATTGTATCTGATGACTCCACCTGCCAACTTAGATTTTATATGGACCCAATGGGAAGTTCATTAAGAAATCTTCTCGTCTGAAACTACTTGCTCTGTTGGAACCAAACTTTGTTGAATTGGTCTTTAGGTGAACCTCTTTAGAATTATATCTGATGACCCCGCCTGCCAATCAAGATGGCCCCCACAGCCAAACTTGGTTTAACAATGGATCATATGGGAAATTCATTATTAAATCTTCTTGTCTGGATCTACTTGCTCAATTTGAACTAAACTTTGGTAAATGGTCTTTAGGTTAACCACTAAGATTGCGGCCAAAACTTTGTCTTGGCAACCGTATGCCAGGTGAGCAATTACAGGCTCCTGGGAGCCTCTGATTTGTCTATTGTATTACGTTTGTTTCATGATTCCCATGATATAGTAAATTGGCAAATTGAACCAGGTATTTATTTCCCAAAATCAGGGAGGTAGGAACTTTTCCTGATGACATTAAAAAATAGATTTATTACTTTTTCAATGAAATCTGTCCAACATAACAATTTACTCGATCGTCTTTATACAAAATAAAAATAATCTGTTAAATTTACTTTCCATGTCTGTTTACTAAAAAACACAACATATTCTAGAAAAGGATTGATTGGAATAAAAATAGCCATGTTTTGGAAAGATTTAGTTGAAAAATTAATAAAATGAAAAAGAAGTTCCTATTACTTACAGTATCTGACTTAATGATTTGTGTCTGCACCTTTGGTATCTTCAAATTTCTTTTGTCACCATAAACACCTATTTTTCCAAGTTTTGGGGTTTTTTTTCACATGTTTTAGCTCACCTGGCCTAAAATGCCATGTGAGTTTTGCCATCACTTGGCGTCCATCATCCATCTGTCCACAAATCATATTTTAATCTCACCTCTGAAACTGCTTGGCCAATTTTGATCAAACTTTGGTGGAATGGTTCTTGGATGGTCCTCTTTCAGAATTGTTTCCGGCATCCTGATTGGCCATCCAATGTGGCTGCCTTTACTAAAAATGGAACAAAGGGGGCTGGTGTATTAAAAAATCTTTTTGTCTAAAACTGCTGAGCCAATTGGAATCAAACTTTAGTGGAATGGTCCTTAGATGGTCTTCTACCAAAATTTTATCCTGCATCCCCACTGACCAACCAAGATGGCTGCCAGAGCCGAACTTAGTTTAACATAGGACCCTATGGGAAATTCACTTAAAAATCTTCTTTTCTGAAACTGCTTAGCCAGTGGAACTAAGCTTTAGTGGAATGGTCCTTAGATTGTCTTCTACAAAAATTTTATGCGGCATCCACTCTGACCAACCAAGATAACCACCAGAGCCCAACTTAGTTAAACATAGGACCCTTTGGGAAATTAATTAAAAATTCTACTTGCTGAAAATACTTGCTCAATATGAACCAAACTTGTGTGGAATGGCCACTTGGCAGATGTCTTTCAGAATTATATACAATGACATTGTCCGCCAACAAACATGGCCTCCATAACCGAGCTTAGTTTAACATAGAACCCTATGGGAAATTTAAAAATCATGTGTGGAACTACTTGCTCAATGGGAATCAAACTTTGGTGGAACATTCACTGGATGAGTATGAAAAATGAAAAGATATGGGGTAAGTGTCAGAGAGACTCTCCTCCACTAGAAAAACAGAGGGAATTTAAAAATCTAGAGGTCTTCACAAGGCCTTCAACAAGTGCCTTTCAGAATTGTATCTGATGCCCAAGCCCGCCAATCCATGGCTCTAGGATTCCCATTTCCAGGTACCTGGGGCAAGTGACATTTAGTCTAGGGAAAGTTAAATTAAAAAAAAAATTTATATTCTTTGAAACGCAGGGAAAGTGAGTTTTGACATCCAAATGACCCAGGGAAAGAAAAAATTAAACAAAAAATTCATCTTAAAGAGTACAGTCCAGATGCACAGCTCTTGGATCCTTTTGACCTACATCTCATGTGCCAGTGTCAGTGATTTTAAATTTTGCTCTAAGCTTCATTTTTCAAGTACTATACAAGGTGCTGTATCTGTATTTGCTTCGGGATTACAGTTCAGATGCTCGGGCTCTTGGATCACTTTGACCTAGATTTTACTGTTCAGCAAATTTGGTTAAGTTTTGTGTTTAGCTCCATTTCTCAACTTCTATAAATAACATGACTGTCATACTGTACCTGTATATTCCCATTGGAGAGTACAGTCCAGATGCACAGGTCTTGCATCCTGTTACCTACATTTAACGGTCCAATGACTTTGCTTACATTTTGCCCTAGGCTCCATTTCTCAAGTACTGTACATAATATTACTGTCATACTTTACCTTTACATATTCATTATGGGGAGTACAGAACAGATGCGCAAATCTTTGACCACTATGACCTACATTTCACACTCAAGGTACTTTGGTTCAATTTTGCATTTAGCTCCACTTCTCAAGAACTACACATGATATCACTCATACTCATCTGCATATTCATATTGGGGAGAACCGTGGAGATGCACAAGTCTAGGATCACTTTGACCATTACATTTTATGCTCAATTGACTTCAAGTTTTGCATTTAGTTCATTTTCTGTGTTTGCTTAACTGCAGATAAGCTGAAGTACATAAAGATAGATAGATAGACTTACATATTTAGTTCTGGTTATTGATTTTGGGTGATCTAGTCCACCCGTTGTTTGGGGAGGGGCCAGAAGGGGTTTTTCTCTGATTAGGATGCAAGTTCTCTATTTCTTGTCCAATTTTGATGGGGATTTTTTCTTTGTATTCTCCATGAAAAAGTCCACATAATAGGCCACAAGTGTCATGACCTTTCTCTTTCTGTTATTGAGATGAAGGGGGTCTGAAAATGGCCACGCCCTAATTTTTTAAACTTTTTTATTTCACATCCGATTTTGATGGGTTTTTTGCAAATGATTCCTTATGAAAAATGCAACAAAATCTGCTTCAAGCATTAATGATAAATTGTCATTTTCACTGACAGTAACTAATATTTGTATTGCTTAACCCTTATGGGTTTATTTTGCAATTAATAAATAATAATAATTATTCATTAATCAGAATTTACCAAAAAATGTCATATAGCATATAACATCAATGGGACAAGTTTAATCTTCTGAGTAAAAACATATGCAATTGGGGCAGGCTGCAGAGTCTGCCAGCTGCTTTTTCTAGTTTTGACATTATATATCTTCTCAGTTGTAATCCAGGTGAGCAATCACAGGCTCCTGGAAGCCTCTAGTTTTTTTTAAATCAAAAACAGTATTGGATATCTAAATGAAACTTGTCATTAAGCCACATTCCTTTATGCTACAGAAGCAATTTTAGATTACTTTCACTCCTGTTTATCCACAAATAATACAATGTTTGAGCTACTATTTTTTATTTTGAAGATTGTTTCATTAAAGATAATTGATGTAGAAACAAAATAGATCTAATATCAAGACATTCTCTTTAGTAATTTTTTTAGCAATTTAACGTTACAGATAATATTGGGAAAAATCTGAAATCTAAAAAATCACCAATTTTTCTTATTTCTGGCTACATTAGGTACGGATATAATTTGCAGAACTTTTTTTTAATTATCTTGGTGCAACTTATGATTCTAAAGATGTTTTATGCAAAATTTATCGAAAAGTGGCAAAATTCACAAAATAACAAAATTGAAAGCCTGTTTTTTTTTCTTTTCAGTCCATTTTTTTGTTTGGGGTAGGGGTAAAGTTTAAGTGATTACTTATAAAGTAAGAAGAGAAAGCCTATATAATATAGACACATATGAAAGATAATGCTGCAGGTTTCCATTGATTTAAAATTGATAGGTCATTCTTCAGTAATGGCTCTTTCAGGGCTCTCACAAAAATACTTGCCTAGAAAACTATTATGTAAAAAAATCTTAGGATGGTATTTAACTTTTGCCTGGCATATATAGCCTATCCCAGAATTTTTCTTGGGAACATATAAAATCAATTAGTATAGACCCTATTACACAAAAAATAATCATATGAGAAAGGTGCATGGTAGATGGACCTAGCTCACAGACAAATACTATGAATGTTGTCCTTACACCCATACAGCATTGCAATTTCCAGCTTTCTTAGTCAGGATTCTGCCCTTTAAACCTGGCCGATCATTGTTTTCCACATAATTTATCTTGATTAGTACAATTGTTACAATTTCTGATTATGTTTGTTTCTCTTTTATGTTTCCAGAGATAAAATAAAAAAGGAAGGTGACCGAACAGATTAATTTCACAAGTAATTACACCGCATCATTTTTTTCTTTTGTACAGCAGTTAGAAAGACAGTTTTTCCAAAAGATCGAGGCCAATCTAGCACATGTATTAAAGTATGAAAATCAAGGATTGCAAGCAAGGGCTAGACAAGTCATTCCAACACAGAACTTGATAGAAAAAGCCCAGAAACAATTCCAAACACTCACACAAACAGGAGATATTGGGAAGATTGGAATCAAAGATTGTTTATTATTGGAATTATTAGCATGGTTTAAAAATTCCTTTTTCAAATGGGTGGATGCCCCACCATGTGATATTTGTGGTGGTAAACCTTCAAATGTTGGCATGGCAACACCCACAGCTGATGAACTAAGAGCAGGAGCCTCTCGTGTTGAGAATTATAAGTGTGATATGTGTCAGAAATTTGTACGATTCCCAAGGTACAATAACCCAGAAAAGTTAATAGAAACACGTAGGGGAAGATGTGGGGAATGGGCCAATTGTTTTACACTGTGTTGTAGAGCCTTGGGTTTTGAAGCTCGATACGTACTTGACTGGACAGATCATGTTTGGACTGAAGTTTATTCATTATCTCAAAAACGATGGCTTCATTGTGATCCATGTGAAAATGTCTGTGATAAACCTCTTTTATATGAGTCTGGATGGGGAAAACAATTGACATATGTACTCGCATTTTCTGCTGATGAAGTTCAAGATGTGACTTGGAGATATTCTTCAAAACATTCTGAAGTTTTACTACGCAGACAAGAATGCAGGGAATCTTGGTTGAGCCAGGTATTACATAGACTTTGGGTTGGGAAATTAGATAGTGTGAATGAATCTAGAAAACAAGAAATGATAGACAGACTTTTAACTGAATTAGTAGAATTTATGACACCGAAAACTGCTGAAGGTCAAAATTTATCAGGAAGAACAACAGGTTCATTGGCATGGCGACAAGCTAGAGGTGAACTAGGGCCAGTGACTACTGACCAAAAGGTGGAATATATTTTTACACTGACAGAAGATGAGAGAAAATCCAAAATCTTTCATGTTAAGTATAGTTGTTCAAAAGATGAGTATATACGACTAAGTGATTTGGATATGGATAAAGTTAAGGGATTTTTGTCTTGCATGTTTAAGTCGGAGAATATGTTCAGAAAGGAAGAACAGGATTGGCAGATGGTTTATTTGGCTAGACAAGAAGGCTCACACAGGTCAGCAGTCACATGGAAATTTGATTTCAAAGGTAATTGAATTTAAAACTAAAAATAAAAAATATTATCCTCAGCAAATGTCTTCCAAATAAAAACTATGAAGCCATATGCCTAACCTGCTAATTCCTCTTTACTTCTTTTTTTTAGAAAATTAATACAAAAGCAAAGTCTAAAATTTGCAATTGGCAATGAAATTTGGTTTCTTAATGCTTTTCCAAAAGATTGCAGGACTGAGAGCTGAATACTTGAAGGAAATGAATCAATATTTGAATTGTGATATCTTTAATCTTTAGAGGCCTTATCATTACAATATTTACATCAGGTTTATTGATATAATTTATTGACAGGTTGTAGAATTTTCTATGGGTACCAACTGGGCCACTTTAATTGCTGACTTATTCCATTACTATTATTAATCCCAGTTTGGGTGAAGTCCACAAGGATCCTTTTAAATCTGATGTAAAGACAAAAAAATTTAATAATATTAAGCTCACTGATATCTTGAAAATTTCATTGCCATTAATAATCAGGACTTGTCTTCTTCAATTACGTCACTACAATTTATTCTAGAGAACTTACATTGAATTAGCAAAGTTAGCAGTTGTTGTCCTTTTCTGAATATATATACTTTCTTCTTTAAAAGGTAAAATCAAAACTAAAATATATGACGAGAGACAATTTTTTATTCCCTATTGTAAATTTTCCTTTTCTTGATGAAGTCCATTGTCTCCTTCATAAGGTGTATAAACATGTATATTTTTCAACTTGTTTGTTTTGCCTGTGTATGCAGGGATGCTTTAGATGTAAAGGAATGTGTTCTTTATATTACCAACAAATTAAAAGGTGATTTTCTAATGACTGAATTTTTTAAAAAATATCACTCAACCGGAAGTAATTCAGTAGCAAATGAGAGGACCTGAAACCAGACAAATTGTCAGATTTTTATGCCACTGCAACAAATTGTTGGGGGGATATTAATTTACCCCTGTCTGTTCGTTTGTTTGTCCATTTGTTTGTTCATCCGTTCATTCCTCCATCCGTATTTAACATGATCATGGCTTGTCCAGCTATCTCCTCAAACAGTTTTTGTACTACATCTGAACATTTTTGCAGGATGTTACTATCTATGATGAAGGTGTATAGGGCCAAAGGATTTCAATTTTCGTGAAATATTACAGATATTGGTGATAGGTTACAGTCAGTAATTTTACTCATAAATATATGGATCATGGCTTAATTTTGCAAATCTCACGAGCGGGGCAACAGTGTCTTACAGACACATATTTTTCAAAAACTTCACTAATAGCAAGTGATTCTGAATGGCAAATGCAGGGACTCCTGTGATAACAGAACCTTCTAGTTGAAAAACTACACTACTAGCAAATGATTCTGAAGGGTGAATGCAGATGCTCCTGTGACAACGGAACCTTCTAGTTCTTTAATAAGAAAAGTAGAGCATTTCCTGGTCAGCTAACTGTATAAAGCTGGAATGCAAAATTCATGAATTAAGGTACATGTAGTTAATTATGATACTACATCTATTGAAAAAAGAGTTCAAAGTTTGGTTGTGATGTTTTTGCGTGATCTATATCAAAATCAACGAAATTGTATCAAATTTCGTGTGAAATCAAATAATTTCGGAGTATTTTTACATTTACTGCCAATGAATCTGAAAAAAACTGTTGGATTTTCTTTTAATTGACATTTTTAAATACAAATAATATAGAAAAAGAGATATTAGGCACTTTTCATTTTTCAGCCATATTCTTGGGCCAAAAACATGGTTTGACGACCTTAATACTGCAATTTTCTCTTGCAGTATGCTGAAAAGAGATGGGGTAGTTATATATATATGTTCTAATCTGCTACCTGTTCTAAACCATTCAAAAGAAATTAACTAAACTTGTTGCCTTCAATGCAAGGTTAAGCAGTTGAAACTGCCCCCTGGTTTAAACCAATGGTTTAAAGGGGGGTTTAACCAATGGTTTAAACTGGTTTTAACAGTCCTGGTCAATACTCCCAAATAGTCAATAGTTGTAAATCTTATACAGGGGCCTGGGTGGCCGAGTGGTCTAGGTAGTTGATTTAAACTTACCTGTACAGATCACTGTATCCTATCACCTATACGGTGTGAGTTCGCGCCTGGGTTTGTACCATACAAAAACGGGTTGCGTTTCACTCGCATCGCACGTGATAAGGTTTGTCAGTTACCTAGCCAAGGTAGATGGTTCTCTCCGGGTACTCCGGCTTCCTACACCTGTAAAACTGACCGCCGCGATATGACTGAAAAATTGTTGAAAGTGGCGTTAAACCCCAATCAAACAAAAACAAATCCTTTTTATGCTTATCACAAAGCGCAAGAATTTTGGAGAACACGGCTATAGAGGTTTACAAATGGTAAAATATGGAGTCGATATCAAAGAGACAACACATCAATTTAGTAAGCAGCTGACGACAGTTCTAATTTTAGAGTTCACCTTAAAGCCTTAAACAAGGGTGATATTCCACTCCTTGTGATAAACTTTTAATGCTCCGCCTTAAAACATGTAAATGTTAGATGACTAATGTTTATAAATATAACAATATAAAGATAAAAACAGAGGATCATAAGAGCTTGAATGGCTAACCTGACACCAATTTCGAACTGCCCTTGATAAGAATTGAGTGATTAACTATAGTATCGTAGATTGCCAAAATAGATTACCAAGAAGCAACTGGCTCAAAAGTTTCATATAAAAACATTCAAATTGATAGAATTTTTTGAGTTGTGAAGGCCATCGTTGTAACCCATTAAAGATACTGAATATAATATTGCTAGAGGACCATCTACAGATCATTCTATTAAAATGAGCTCCAATTTTCTAGGCAATTTCAAGAAAATTGTAAGTGAATTTCCTGTAGGGTCCCATCTAAATTTCGGCTTTGTCTTACATCTTTATTAGTTGGTCGGAGAAATTACAGGGTAACTTCTGAGAGGAGACAATCTGACCATTAAAAGTTTGTTCATTGGCTTTGCAGTTTCAGAAAAAAATTCTTTCAAGAATCTGTTGGTATGTTGTAAAGGGCGACGGACGAACCATTCTACCAAAGTTTTATCTCAGCAGTTTAAGACAATGAGACTTTTAAGTTCAAATAACTATTTCATTTGAAATAACACGTTATTTTATCAACATAAACTTCAAATCTCAACAAGACTGTGTATATTTGAAATTTAAAACAAAAAGCTAACATCTGTTTATCACCAAGTGAGTTATTCTATCTGCACTAAAAATGGGCTCCAGAGTTACTGTGAAACAAGCCATTCTAGAAGTGGTGTGAATCAAATGTGGATTCTAAAAAATTCCAAAGATCTGTTAGAATGCCTCAAATCAAGGTC
>JAULBM010066644.1:0-10170 GCA_032357055.1 Geukensia granosissima | reverse complement strand
ATCTTTGTTCAAATTAACTCTTTTCGGCAACTCTAAGCCAGGTGAGCGATTACAGGCTCCTGGGAGCCTCTGGTTATTCAGTTATTTCATATTTAAATTTAATTTTAACAGTTTTAAAATTTTAGAGATCAATTGTATATCTAAAAAGTAGGCTGCCTGTCCATAAAACAATTGCTAAATTAAAATGCACAAAAAAAATAAATTGAATAATGTGCATGCTAAATTAGCATTTGTTTTATGAAATGGGACCCTGGTCTAAGATAAAAGTGGATTTGATCCAACTTTTTTTTAGTCTAAAACTCTATGTCTCAAGTTTTTCTCTGATCTCTTAAGAACCAGGTGTGATTAGCAAAATACTTTTTAGTTGTGATTGATTCACTGGTTGGTTCATTGATTATTGGAAAATAGATTTTATGAAATTTTCAATACCTTAACAAGGGAGTTAACTCCGCCATCATCACACAAGTTACTTTCTTTGAATAGGGCAAGGTAAATACTCTTTAACTTCTTGGCCAATAATTGTTACATGTGAATACATGTATGTTAAACAGAGACAAAACTGAACTTTGGTCATCCTAATATATTAAAGGCTGTTTCATATAAGTGTCTATGGTACTCAGAGAAGTAACTTTGAAAAAAAAAACATAACCCAAAGAGATAAATTTTAAAAATATATCTTACTAAGTTATCAGTATAACATTAGATTTTTAAAGCCTTTCAAAAGCCCCAATATCTAAGTAAACTGTCTGGGGGTGATACATTAATGAAACAGAAGATAAAAATTTAATCTTTTATCATTATATTTATTTTTAATTCATCCTCTTGTAGCATTTATTATCCTACTCTTCTCCTGTTATCTAGCGGTGTTATGTTCGAAGATTCTCTAATATATTTTGGTGATGATGCCTTTTTCTGATCATTTCTATGACCATGTTCCTTCACAGTATGTATATGTCCTGGAAAATAAATAAAAATTTTAAGTAAAATATAATATAACTGAAACTTCTTTGCGTTTAAACAATATGTTTGTATTAGAGTGGTGCTCAATTAACAGATATCACTTTAAAGATAAAACAATGAAATTTTGTTGAAAGGAAGTGGGTATGTAAGGGCCCCAGTTGGGGATGCTGTAATCAAATTTCACCTTTTATTTAAGGGAACAATATTTGATTGAGGTTTATAGTAACTAAATTAACTACTTTACAATCTGCTTAAATGTTATCACTTGTCAGGGATCTGTGTGGTAGTGGCCTAGGCAGTTGATTTAACTTTACCCCACACAAGTGCCTCTGCACCATTTCTGCACAAGCGAGTATGAATGACAAGGCACCTTTGGACTATGTAACCGATTGGATAATTCATACAGTCATATAAATTTATTTTGAAATGATTATAAGATATCCCTGAAAAAATTTTCAATTGCATTTAAAATCACATTGAAAAATTAAACGAGATTTTAATCATCAATCATGGATTAATTTATTTACCAGTAATAGAAATTTTAGCCAGTTGGTTAAAGTTTTGATAAATTATTAAAGGTGTAAACCAAATTAGCATTATAAGTTAAACTCTAAGATGATATTCAGATTATGAGCATCACACTAATTAGCAGTTGGAAAATCAGAAAATTGTGTTTTTCTATGTTAAAGATATCAGTCAGAGTGGTTTTTTCAGTTTTCAAATGTTAAATTTAAATTTATTTTTAAGGCAGAAAAATTGTTACTGTGTACATTTTCCTCACCTGCTCTCATTAATTTTTTTAGCTCACCTGGTCAAAGGCCATGTGAGCTATTACTGTCACTTGGAAATTGGAATTTGAAAAAAATCTTCTCCTGAAACTACTGAATGGATTTGGATGAAACTTTGTTTGATTGTTCCTTATGGTATTTTGTACAAAGTTTATTCTTTGATTTTTGATCCGTTGAATAACATGGCTGCCATTACTAAAAATAGAAAACAGGGGGCTGAAATAAGATTTTTGCATATATCTCAAAAACCATTAACTTTAGCCAAATTCCAACAAAGGGTAACAGTGTTTAGCATGATGAAATGTGGTGAAATTTTCAAGGAAATTCCGTAACTCTTGTTGGAGTTTTTGCCTTTTCCTGGACATTTTTAGCTAATTTTGAAGTTACAGTTTCTCCTCTTCTGAAACTACTGAATGGATATAGCTTTGTATGTAGCTTTGTATAATTGTTTCTTCAGGTATCTGCACAAAGTTTAAATACAAGGCTGTTTGAGATAGGTGAGCAATTACATGCTCCTTGGAGCTCTAGTTTAAATTCCAATTGGTTTTCTATTCAGCTAATTTAACAACAGCTTGGCAATTCAGTAAGTAGGAGAACCCATAAGGCTTAATGTTATATATCCAGCTTATTTTGTGAAAAAAAATGATTTAAAATGTGGTCAACTAGCAGTTTTAGAAGCTGAATGAGGAGTAGGTATGAAATTGTGAGTATGATTTTTACCTATCTGCCATATCAAGTTTTTGATCCCATCAGTCTTACCACAAAAAGTTAAAAATACCGTTATATGGTAGGGACACTCTCTGTAGGCCTGCAAAGAATTTCCTGTTTTCCAATATTTGGTGAAGGTTAATCCAGCAAAAAGCTTTGTTACCAGTCAAATTTAGGCATTTTTTGTTTTTCTATTTTGTCTACAATATGTTTGATAAAATAAAGGAAAGGCACTCTTTTTTATTTAAGAAAAGTATGTTTCACTGAGCTGAGTCTCTCACTTTTTCTTAAATTAAAAAAAAATCTTTTGAGGAATCTTCATACTTCTTATAAAAACGCAACAAAAAAAAGTTCCACTAACTTTTGTATAGTTGGAAATTTTTATACATACCCGTATTCTTATTTTTTCTCTACTCGTACAGAAAATTTGAAAATTTTGTTGTTTTTCATTATAACAACTTTTGCTCAAAGAATTCATGGATTTTATAAAATAATAAATATTTTGATATATTTAATAACTATTGACATATATTTAGGCATGATGTCAGAAAAAATAAGCTTGGTGGTACCAGAAATGCAAGAATTTATATGTATTTTTTTCACAAAAATCACCAATTTTCACATTAGCACAGGACCAACAAGGACACCTTTGATACTCAAAACACCAAATTCTAATGCCTCTAAGATAAAATTTCCTTTTCAGATTTTATTATTGCTTTAAGAAAAAACAGCCAAAACATGAGAGACTCAGTCCAGTGAAACATACTTTAGCTTAAAAATATACTTACTTTTAACAATAATGCTAGCCTCAAGGGAACTAATAATTAACACTGTAAAGAAGAGAGCTTAAATTGTCAGTCTGGCCATGGCAAAATCTCTAACAGTTATGACAACAGACAAATGTTAATCAGACCAGATGGCAATATGTAACAGTGCTGACATTTTGTTTTTTGTTCTGAATGGACCATCTAAGTTTTCTAGTGGTTAGAGGGCAGCCTCTTTGACATTTACGCCATATCTTTACATTTTCATATGATAAATTAAACAATGTAGAATATATACAAGAAAACTTAAAACACATGAGCAAAGCTTTCAGGTGTCAGTGACTGCCCATTATTTGTGTTTGTCTCTTGCTGTCGACCCTTCCATACTATGTTTACATTATGAGCATCTTGCAAAAATGTCAGCCAAACGGCTTGTACAAGAAAATTGTTTAAAAACCATGTTTTTAATGATCTAGCTGAATGGGACTTATATTAATGTAGTATTCCTTAGGCAATCTTTAATAATCTTAAGTAGTAAAAATGTTTCAATGTTTGAAGTGGGTGGTACAGGGGATCTTGCGCACGGATGTATAAGAAATAAAATGTCTTTTCACGAGGAACAAAAAATTAGAATTTGGCTTGCATATTGCATTTTGATCAAGACACGTGAAACTAGACATATAACAACCTTCTTGCACAAAACACATGAAGTTAAAAGTGGTAAAAATGTTGCACAAAAATAACCCTGTACCACCATCTTTGAAACATATTTAGTTGATGGGGACAACATTTCCATATATTGATTTTATAGTTCATTTGTTCAAATTTGCCAAGACTTTATGATGCAGTTATATTGTACCAAGAATGCTAAATACTCAACTAGAAAAACATTTCCTAGAAGATAACTTGAAAAATGCAATAGCATTTAAACTTAAATATTAATTCAAAAAATGTAGAAAAGATTGGTATTAGAATTGATGATTTGAATTTCATTTACTACGCAAATGTAGAAATATAATATCATTGTTGTATAATTGCCTCAGAGTTTGTGAATTATAATATTATTTTCTCCCCAATATGATACATACATGGTATTCTTGCCTTTAAAATGCTCTTTCTCTTTGAAAAAAAACCCATTTTTTTCATGCATCCTCATCCTCACAATGTTAAGGGTCCTGTGTCCACACTTGTCCATCCCACAGACAAGTGTGGACACAGGACCTCTGACATTGTGAAGATGATGTATCCCCTGAATAACATGCCATACATTATGAAAACAATAGCTTTTGTCAACAGGAAATAAAGTAAAACATTAACATTCACAATATCTGAAACGGATATAGAAACAAATCTGGAAATCATAGGTTGGAAAAAAAATTTTAAAAATCAGGGTAGGCAGAGATTATATTCTAGTAATAAAGTTAAGTTGGCTTTATATTTTATTAATTAAGTTTAGTTTTCCTAAATGTATTGTAATACAGTCTGGATAGGCTTATAATTGTGAAAAATGAGCAAAAAGCTGTAAACTATATTAAAAGTTATAATCGTTTCAAAACCAGTGATTTCTTAACGGAGGGTGGTACAAGGTTATTTTCGTGCAACATTTTTACTGATTTTAATTTCACATTTTGTCGTGGTAGAGGGTCGTTATATGTCATGTTCCTCATGTCTTGATAAAAATGCAACGTGCAAGCCATTTTCTAATTTTTTGTTCCTTGTGATAAGACATTTTATTTCTCGTCAGCAGGACCCCCCTGTAGCACCCTCTTAACAGTGACCTAACATTTATGTTAAAATGATAACTTTATAGGCGATTCTTGACTTTTGGTTCAACAGCTTAAAAGAGGAAACAATTTAGGAATTTATTTTTGAGTTTGAAAGTATATATTTAGTAATAAGAATATATGAAGACCATAATTACAGTTACTTTAAAGCTCTGTGTGCTGCCTTAAAATGACCTTGAAGTAATACTGAAAAAAAAGAAAAAATAATTTTTGTACACTTTTATTTCAAAATGGATAGAAATAAATATTTGTTTTGTTTTTATTTACATCTCCAGTATGTACTGTAAAGGATGAAAGTTTGGCTGAAAAATGAAAAGTTGCTTATATCTATTTTTTTTGTATTGAATACTGTCTATAAAAAGAAAATCCAACAGAACTTTTAGTTGAATTGGTTCTACAACAGTCACATGACACATAGAAGTTGCTTAAAATATTAAAAAAAAACTAAGAAATTACTTAATTTGATACATTATTTGATACAATTTTGTTGATTTTAATATATCTAGATCACACAAAAACATCACAGACAAATTCTGCACAAATAAAGATCCATTAAGTACAAATGTTTGGTTAAAATATCTTTGTGATGTTTTGGTTGGAAGTTCCCGAATCATATCTGTTTTAAACAAAATGCCTCTAAAAATCAGTATTTTAACAGAAAATGTTACATTCTTGTTGATTGATTGATTGATTGATCGAATGGTGCTTAACGTCCAGTGGCAAATATTTCATGCATATTCAGGATGAGAGCATATTATTGATGAGTGATGATTAATGAACCATGCTTTGTACTAGACCAACATGCTGAGCTGGATTATTATAATGTTAGCTCATGAAACAACAGTCAGCAGGAAGACGCACCACTTTACCCAGACAAATTATTCTGACTCTGGGCCAACCGGTCTTTGCTCTTACTCCTAGATGATGTGCGCTTAGCGGAGAAGCAGCAAATACCAATTTTAATGTCTTTGTTTGACCTTGCCGAGGATTGAACCCTAGACCTTCCGCACTTGAGGTAAGCATGCTAACCATTACACCACCAAGGCGGTTGTACTCTATGTGAAGACTTTTGTTTGACCATTGGGGACTTGACTGTCATCAATAACAGTATTTATTTATTGGCTCTGTTAAATATCACCAGTAAAACAGTATTTGAAATCTTGAAATATCTTGTAAAACCTCATTAAAAACCACTTCAAACAGATACATAGCATGGCAAATTTGATATTTTTTTGCAACCATATTAATATAAAAATAGGAGATGTGGCATTAAGTAGTTCTTCTTAAAAAATTAAGATCCTTATAAAGATCTTTATGTCAACTTGTATGCAGTATGTAGCCAGAAAGGTTGCTGTCATAAACTATAACTGATGTCACAGTAACTTCTTACATATGAATTAGGTATTTAGCCTTTATTTAACATGCACTCTTGTCAATTTTGGCAATATAAAGCTCCTCAAAAGAAGTGAGATTATAGCCTTGAGGAAGGCCTTTTGGGGAGCCCTTTTACTTAACTTTAGCAGCTTCTTGTTCAGATGTCCTGTCTCCTTGATTTGAGTGGTTAGTAGGAGCTCACATTACAAGGATAATTTTTTCTGACCCTATACAACCTGTTATGTTTCTAGTGGCAGTCTAAAGGTCCCTCTCTTGACAGCCCCCTGTTCACAGTCTACATATGTATTTATTATTTGTAAACTTGTTATTTGAACTGAATTTGGCGAAATAATGTCTGCTTTACATAAAGCAGCAATCAATCAATAAATGTAACTTTTCATTATTTGTATCTAGACTATGTAAACCTTTACAAAATTTTGTACCTTTTATAAAAATGAGGTGCTTTCTAATTGCCAATTACCCATACTTTCAATACTTGTAGTAAAATCAGGTCTTACCCTTTTCAGCTCTAGTGGAGAGAAGCTCAGCTGCTTTCTTTGTTGACATAAACTTGGTTATCTCCACCTGTTGCTTAGCAGCCTCTGCTTCAGATACAGATAAACACAGGACTAAAACTTGTGAACTGTTCTGTAAAAAATACCAACTAAAATCAGTAAGTTTGAAATAAGTATCTCAACATTCACCCGTCAAATTTGCTGTGGGAGCCTAGATTGGGCTGATATGGCAATTAAATAAAATAGTTATAGGAATGAACATAATTTTGATAATGTTTGAGGTTTATTCTCCACTCACCCCTCTAATTTGCTATGGTGCCTATATAGGGCCGATATGGCAAGTAAATGAAATAAGTTCAGGAATGAACATACTTTTGATTTTGTTTGGGGGTTTATTCCTCATTCACCCCTGTAATTTGCTGTGGGTGGCTATATAGGGCCTATATGGCAATTAAATGAAATAAGTACAGGAATGAACATAATTTGATTATGTTTGGGGTTTATTCCATATTCACCCCTGTAATTTGCGATGGGTGCCTATATAGGGCCAATATGGCAATTAAATGAAATAAGTACAGAAATGAACATAATTTGATTATGTTTGGGGTTTATTTACCCATTCACCCCTCTAACTTTCTATGGGTGCCTTGATCGGGCCAATATGGCAAGTGAATGAAGTAAGTTCAGGAATAAACATAATTAGATTAAATTGGGGTTTATTTATCCATTCACCCCTCTTATTTTCTATGGGTGCCTAGATGGGGCGGATATGGCAAGTGAATGAAATAAGTTCAGGAATGAACATAATTTGATTATGTTTGGAGTTAATCACCACTTTCAACAACATTTCAGTCACACTTTGTGATCCCTGTTAATAGTGACAGAATCTAGAGTATGTCAAGAGTACCAATAACCTTAGTCAGGTAAGCGACAAACCTCAGTACTTGCATTTTGTAACTGTAACAACTACTCCTATGTACTATAACAACTACTGCTATGTACTGTAACAACTACTGCTATGTACTGTAACAACTACTGCTATGTACTGTAACAACTACTCCTATGTACTGTATAATCTTTTTAAGAGGCTATTCCATTAATATGGATATGGGTAGAGAGGAAGGGAGGTTAAATTTTGGACATCAATTGTGGATTATTGATGACGATCTTAGTAAATGTGAAATGCAAAAATTTCAGAAAGGTATTTTAGCTGTGTGGGGATTTCAGAACTCCCTTCCTTAAAGCTGACATCCATTTCAATAAAACACACTTTTTGAAACACCATTTTTAAATTCAGAATAAAGAAAATTTGGTATCTTGAACTGGATCAACTTTTAAGCCTTTTACAGCTTTTGTTATGGTGTGGACTCTGGTTTATTATTGAAGCCTGTAATGGGACCTATAGAATTTTTTATTTGACTGTAATTTGGGCTGTCTCATGGACAATCATGGCACATCTCTTATTTTTATAATGTAAAAAATTTGTTTGTTTGATTGGGGTTTAATGCCACTTTCAACATCGCAGTGGTCAGTTTTACTGATAAAGGAACCGGGAGAGAACTGACCTTTCGAAGGTTACTGACTAGTTAAATGCAGCCTATTTTTGTATTGTGCAAACCCTGGCGCGTTCCACATCATATAGGTAAAAGGCTACAATGATCTATACAGATCAGTTTAAATCAACTGCCTAGACCACTTGGCCACCCAGGTCCTTTTATAAAATTTGATCAGCCAAATATCTGATCTTGATAAACTCATAAAAAGATAAATAATATAGGTGCTTATATTTAAAAAAACTATCATTTTAATTTTTGGGGCCTTTTACAGTTTGCCATAGGGTGTGGATGTGGTCCATTATTGAAGGCATTAGGCCAAGGGCAACTTCTGGATTCTAGAAATTTGAGATTTGCACATTTTGGATGTCTGTTTCATGGACAATCATACCACATATCCGTGTTCTTAATGTAGTATGTCTTTTTATTGATCATTAGCAAAAATATAGAGTTGCATATGTTGTGCTAGATATAGCCCACTCATACATAAAGTTGACATCAGACAGCAACTGAAAATCACTTTGAATGTATGGACCATAAATAAATGAGGTGCTTCGCAAGCACAGCATGATACGACCGCAGCACATTGAAATGTGAAAGGGAACAAAAGACCCATTGGGTAAGTGTGGACACAGTATTTTGTTGGACACAATAATGTGCTGGACACAGTAAAGTGCTGGACACAGTGATATGACTTGATGAAAGATCATTTTGACTCATATTATTCTCAAAACTGGTGTCACTTTGTTAATTTTTTCATAAGGAATCATTTGGGAAAAAACCCATCAAATCGTATTCAAAATAAAATTTTTTCATAATATACAAAATTTAATTCCCCTCCCCCAACTACTTTGACCCCTTTTAACTCAAAAACAGCAAAAGATAGAGAAAATCTGTTGACATACTGCTAAAAGCTCTAAATGAGAGGAATCAAATGCAAAAAACCCCATAAAAATCGGATGAAAAATTAAAATTTCTAATCTCCTGCAAAATCACTTTTTTAACCCTTTGACCCCTTTTAAACAAATATCTGAAAATCTACAAAAAAGTGCTTGATGTAGCTTTTGTTCCATTTTTTATGAGGAATCATTTGGAAAACCCCATCCAAATCAAATTCAAAATAAAACTTTTCCACATTATTATATGAAATTGAATTCCCCCCCCCCACTAATTTGACCCCTTTTAGCTTTAAAACAGTAAAAGATAGAGAAAATCTGTTGAAATACTACTGAAAGCTCTCATTGAGAGGAATTAAATGCAAAAAAGCCCATCAAAATTCGATGAAAACTAAAAATTTCACATCACCTGCAAAATCACATTTTTTAAACCCTTTGACCCATTTATACAAATTATGGTACATTTTACAAAAAAATGCTTAGAGTACCTTTTGCTGCATTTTTTATGAGGAGTCATTTGCAAAAAAACCCATCAAAATCGAATTAAAAATAAACCCCCTACCCCCCCCCACTACTTTGACCCCTTTTAGCTCGAAAACTGTAGGTGATAGAGAAAATCTGTTGACAAACTGCTGAAAGCTCTTATTGAGAGGAATTAAATGCAAAAAACCCCATCAAAATCGGATGAAAAATATAAATTTCACATCTGCAAAATCACATTTTTTAAGCCCTTTGACCCCTTTTATACAAACAAGTGTGGACACAAAAATGTCTCGCCTGTATATGTGGCTTTGACCCTATAAACATGTGGACACACTAATTTTCTAA
>JAULBM010066643.1:0-19895 GCA_032357055.1 Geukensia granosissima | reverse complement strand
CCCGGCCGGGGATCGAACCCACGACCTTCCGCACTCGAGGCGAGCACGCTAACCATTACACCACCGAGGCGGTCCAGGACAAAGGAAAAAGAATGATACAAAATAAACATTATAATAATGATAAAATAAAATAAATAACAGGGACCCCATGTTCCAACCCTACTTGAGCTTCTTTCTACCACATGGCACTCAGAAACGTGATGAACTGGACCACATTTTTGCATGATATTATGCTTCAATTTCATTTAGATTTAGAAAGAAAATACTTTTAAAAGTCTTCAACAAAAAGAAAATTTCACACATTCACTATACCTTAAGACCAGCTCAGACAGTATTTTTGTTCCAGGGTCAAATTATTTCTTGATGGCTGAGATTTCATATATGTACTTTATATAAGTATGTTCAAACAATATCTCATATCCTACATTTTCCTGTAGTTTGTTGCGAAAGAGAATAGGCAGAGCATATGATATGTCGTTGTTTAATTACGTTGTAATTTCAAACATGGCAGTATTTGAAAATTTCAGATAATGGTAGATTAAATGGCTGATCTTTAAAAATTGAGTTGTTCTTGATCAGCCGTCATGTTTTAAATTAATTGGTAAGATACGATGGCTCCTTCATATCATAACCTGTTGTGTTTGAAGACCAACCTCAGTTTTTGAGTTTCCAAAACATTTTATAATAGAATATTTGTTCAGTTCAAATTATCTCTTTTGTCAATATTGAAAGTATATGACAAGAGAAAAGTCTAAAATCAATTATCTCCAGAAGGGTCACAAACATCTTGAGAAAGTAGTTTTAGAGATCTTTTACAAAATCTTTCGTAAGATATTGACAAAACGCCATGTAGATTTGTATTCACGAAGCACAGCTATCCGGAAACAAATTGAATATCCTGCGTTATTTATCTGATGGCTTGCAATTTAATCCACAGTCGTAAGAAAACGCAAAGAGAATTAAGGTCAGTTTTCATCTACTTTGAAGGAAAACCCAGTGTTAAACAGGAGCTTTTATATCAATCAATTTTGACAACATTGACAACTTGGTGGAAAAAATGTCTTGTTAACATAAGCAAGATTTTACAGTTTGGTCTTATTAGATAAAGAATTGGAGAGAAATTTAGTAAATTGTCATGTTTGGTCCTTTTGCTGGAAAAATACCATAATTAACCTCTAAAAAGTGAATGTTTTTGGAAAAAGAGATGTAGGAAGTGGATGGAATTGATGATTTTGTATCTGTTTTCGTGGTGAAAAAAATCATAAATAGGAAGGCCCACACCTATGTTTTGTTAAAAAGAATTGGTCAGAAAACATTCAAATGGTTTCTTGAAAAACTACAAAAAGCATTTTAAAAGAATCATACGACAAAGGTCCATTGGGCTCAATAAGAATAAGGACACGACAACCAAAACATTCTTTAAAAAAGGATCTGTCGCTATGATAAAAAGGTCATTCATTATCAAAAGAAAAGTAAACTTGTCAAGCGGTAAATGAATACCTCAAACATTTAGGTAATCAGATTTGACATGTACATAAAGTTCGTGGTGACAGCAAGGTCTTGGGACAATATCTTATTGCACAACACTTAATTTATCCTGGTCCATGGTCCTTGAATCAAGGCTAGAAATAAAAAAAATGTTCAGTGCAGATCATGCATTATATTTGGACCAACAGTGAAAAGTTTGTTAGTAGACATTATACCATGTCCTTGCCTGATACTAGTCAAAATGAAAAACCTTCACTTTTAGCCTAGTTCTTGGTCTAAAGTATTTATCCTTTGATAAGACAAGGATACTGTCACTGAGGGGGAAGGTTATCTGCGTTGGTTAAAGGCATTGTGCTTTTATATTTGGATATGCAGGAATGATATAAAAATTGGAGATGTGAACATTTTTTATTGGGGGGCGGGTTATTTTTTCAGTTTTTTTATGCTGAACTCTTATAAAGATAAAAAGAAAAGAAAACATGTACTGAAAGTTCTTTGAATGTGAGATTGATGTATCTCTTACTTAAATATACATACATTTGTCCAGGAGGGGCTAGATTTAGAGTCCTGGGATGTAAGAGTAAGGGGCATAGTCCATCTTCTACATGTATAAACACTCCATAATCTTGTTGAAATGAAAATATTTTACCCCAAATCCCATATTTATAAATTAGGATGTTGGCTGCTCTGTTAGAAAATAGCAAGGTTTTGCTTTTATATTGGAAAAAAATAATCAGAAAAAATATGGGTCCATTGTACTCATTTACAAATATATTCATTATGAAAATTTGGCTGGATTCTGGTTTCTCTTGATTTTTCATAGGTTTTGGCTTATTAGAATAAAACCAAAGGAGTTCAAAATTGAGTAGGGAATATCCTTAACTCGCAGGAAGAAATAAAACATTACAATGATTTGGATATTCTGTTATGATTCATTAAGGCCATAATAAAAAATATCCTGGATTCTCATCCCCTCCCACCCCGATTTTTTTCACCTGCCCCAAAAAATTTTATTTTGATTTTTGCCAAATTTAGACCAATTTCTTTCAAATTGACAACATTTTTCAAGAAATATGATAAAAAATAAAAAATAAAATTCGTCCCCCCACCCAATATTTTGAAAAAAGTTGGATGAGAATCGAGGAATTTATTTATAATGGCCTAAGCTATTTCTTATGTTTTGTCCTCTCACTTTGTCCCCCAGTGTTCAGAATTGTAAGTTTTGACAGAAAATGTCAAAGCAGATTTTGCATTGCCTTATACAGTACCTTAAATCGTTTCTTCTAACTCAGAAAGCTGGATTGACTTTAAATATTGATATCCAGGTCTCTCTTTAGATGAAATTTATGAGGATAAAAAGTCTTTAAATTCCATTAATGAGTTACAAATTTCCTTTCGCAATAAAAGCTCGGTCATTAATCATGGCAATTTCTCTGTATTTTCTTTGAAATTATAGTTTTCTTCTTTCCTAATAACAATCACGATTTTGTATAACATTTTAAATGGATAAAATAGCGTCAATGTCTACCGTTGGAATGTCAGGTGTCAAAATGAATACGGTACTTTTGTCGTGGAAAAATACACAAAACAATATCTTTTCATAGCAGAAGTTAAAGCCTGCATTTGTGGTCACATTACGTGTTAAAATTGTTTTTTTACAATTAAACCTAAAATAACAGTATTTTTGTTTGAACTTGTCTTTTTTCACGGAACTATAACGATATTTATCTTAACATGCAACGAGTGAATGCCTTTTGTGAAAAAAAGTGGTACGAATTACACAGTATCAGAGCGATCTTGTTCTGTTCGAACTTTCCTTTTTCAGTTAAGGGTAAAATATTTTATTTGCAATAAAGTAAATCTCTTTGGATATCTAAAGACCACCCACTTCTAATTGGACAAAAGTCAAATCAGAGAAAATCTGAACTAAAATTTGTATATTTTAGATGAGAATTTTTAAATGAATGCATTTAATTAAGCTCTCAATATTACAACTTATACATGTACCTGGAGAGGGTGGTTCCAACAAGGATTTGGGTTAGTTAATTGAATAAATAAAAATGGCATTTACTTAACCAAATTAAAATTTTCTCACAATTATTCAGATTTCCAGTTGTTGGTTAGGTCTGCCCCCTTATTAATCCACCCCTGGTGTCTATATGTGTATGTCAAGTAACGCTCATAGGTTACATGTACTGGATTAAATTTTAGGGGTTGTAAAAATTATCATAAATGGCCGATATTTCAATGCCTTTCTATTGGAAGAAAGGTGTTAAAATTTGTTGATTATAGCTGAATGGATAGTTTATTACTACTCAATACTGTTATTTGTTGTTACAAAACTGGAGTGGGTCTGAAAGGGTGTCATTATATGGGGGTTCCTGATTTAAAATGGATGGAGGTGTGACAAGGGAGATTTTAGGGTGTAGAATTGGGAAAGAATTACATATGTACCCCCATGGTTGACAGAATAAGAAAAAAAACACATAGAAGGAAGTCTAGTCAATACTTGCATATTAAAGTTTTTATAGGGTATGAAGAAATTAATGATGTTTTGATTTTTTTCACTTTAATGGCTAATTGCTCTAGTTATGAATATTGGTATCTGAAAAAATTTTAACAAGTTATGGTTGAAAGAAAATTTCACCAAATGGAGAGAAAAAAAAACTTGCTGGTATTTTCTATCCCTTATAATAAGGAAATCATCATATTTCTGAATGTTGTGTGGTATTAAGACTCCCATAATGACCCCCAATAAAAGTAAACAACCTTTCAACAAGACCCCAGTAAACAGTACAAGTAAACATTGACACCTATTATGCCTGTATTAGTACAGGTTTTATTGTCTTTAATGGACCTTACTTATATTTATTTACTGAAAGTTACAAAGAAAATTAATTAGTTAATGGTCAATAAATTTGTCATGTATGTGTGTCATTAATTTAAATATTTACTTATATAGGTGTTATTATGTACACTGTATAGGTCTGTGTTACTCTTTTAACTGGTTAATACACAAAGGAAAAAGAGATGTGGTATATACTTTTTCTGTGAGACTAGCCGGCCAAAACCTGTAAATTGCATCTACAGGTTGCCGAATGGACACATATCCATACACACTAGGGCAAGCTGTAAAAGCCCCATCTCCCCACCCCCCCCTGCCCTTTTGAAAAAAAAGTGTTGATTTAAATTTTTTTGCAAGTTTAGATAAGATTTGGGAAGACAGGGTGTTATCACAAAACAAGATGAAGTTTTCTGATCATTTTATTGAGTCAAAGCATAGGTATAATGTATGCTAGCTACAGAACTCTGATAGATGATGCAAAGTTTTGGAGTATTTGTATCATAAGAATTTTTGTTGCTGAGAGTCAATTTTAAGTGATCAAAAATATTTTTCATTTATGGACCCTCCCCCTTTCTGATGAAAGAAACATCAATAAAAACTGACTGAGTCATATTACAATAGGGTCATGTTTGATTATCATAAAGGTACTAAAGATAAAGCTATAAATGTTTACCTGTGTTTTACCTGTAACCAGATGACAGGTAACAAGATAAATAATCTATTAAAGACCCCTTATGACCTTCAATTAAATTCTGATCTCAATTTTATAGTCTTTTTGACAAAAACCTCTGCTTTTCACATAATTTCTGTCTTATTGCAAACCATTTCAGGTCATTAAGTGTAGAAGAAATTGATATGTCTGGTGAACTAATAAGTTTTCCAATTTCATTTTTGATTTCCGGTAAAAATATACCAGAAATGGCCAGATTTACATTTAGAAAATTTCTCTTGATAAGGTCATATAATACATTGTTTAAGGCCATCATAAATTGAATTTGAAATTATGTATCTGTGTGTGGACAGGTGACATGGGGGGATGTGGTTGCATACCCATAGTTTAGGGGTTAGCAGGGTTAAGACGTACCCTTGAAAACCAACAGGCACTATTAACACAATGTTGTGATTTAACAGAGACCATTGAAGTCTGCACAGTGACCATCAAAAAGTTGGAAATTGCCAAATTGCAAGGATTAATGATCACATTCCCCATAGCTTCTAGAGGCTTTTAGGGGCTCCAGATGCCTGGCTTTGTTTGGATGTAACAAATCCCCACACATCTAAAAAAATTCAAAATAACATTTGTTACTATTAAATACAGGGTGTTCAATGACCTTGTGACCTTTTTGTGACTCTCTTTCCCAGATAGTAGAGGAGTAGCAAAAACTGAATAATACAAATTTTTTGGTACTCTGAGACAGCTGTGTTGTTAGGTGGTATCATTAGTAGCAGTTACATCACCTTGATTCTAAAACAATTACCTTTGTTATGACATAATGTAAAGCGCTCACCAATTGTTCTTGATTACATCTTTACGATTTTGTAATATTGTAATCATACGAGGATTAAAGCATTTTCTTTATGTATATCAATTGGATGCGGGAATCATTTATCTTTTGGGGTTTTTTATGAAATCGGAAGAAAATGACAAGCACACTAAGTGTGTATGCTATGGATTTTGTCACATTTGTTGAATAAACACAAGAGGTGTTACAGAGTGCAAGGCTATAACTTATTGCTATGATGACTTGTTCAGAGGCAACTTTAGATGCTTATGCTAAATTTTTGGGAAAATTTAATTATCTTGGTCACATGCATATATTAAGAATGAAATCGAAATATTGATACCTGCTGTAAAGGGGGTTTGAAATGGAAAAAAATCTTACTGTAATCCAAGCCGTGTGTCACATTGTAAAATACAGGAAATTACAGCCTAACTGACCCTGGCAGTCAACTCTATTAAGCAAACACTTGATTTTAAAGGCTACCTTTTCCATTCCCTATTGTTAAAGTTTTCATCATGAATGAACTTTAAGAGGTCACTTGTTTTGAATGGTCACTTCTGCTTCCTAAAGGTGACCTCTTAATACAAGTTCTACTGTAATATGATAACCATTAATACATAACGAAACCATGTGAAACAGTGCAATAGTTTGTAGAAGATTGAACTTAACAACTTTATCTTGTTTAAAATAAAAAGTACATTTATGGAAGTTGTTACTAAATTATTTTCATTCATTACTGTGACAGTTTACAACCACTTGTCTCTCTAATTTAGTTGATTACATAATATTGAAGTGCTGCAGAGGCAATAAAGGCTACTGGTACTTCAGAACTATAACCACAAGATGTAGGTGAATTTATTTCCGGACTTGGTTCAAATATATAAATATAAATAATTAAGATATCTTTGAACTGCCTCAATTTGTATTGGTAAGCATGCTTGACTTGAGTGCAGAACAACCTGAGTTTGATCCCTGACTGTGTTAAACCAAAAACATTAAAATTGGTATTTGCTGCTTCTCCACTAAGCATGCAGCATTTAAGAGTAAGAGCAAAGATAGTCTCATATTATAAGTCTCCTAAGTTCTTATCATCTGCTTTCAACATTTTTGCCAGATATTTGCATTTTTCAATTTTTTGCAAATCTGTGTATCTGTTAATTAAAAAATTATTTAAGCAACTGTTCCATCTGCTATTGTAATTTATGAAAAAATCTTATTATTCAGTTGTAATTTTAAGACCAATCTGTTGTTTCTAACTAAAGATTTTCAGTGTTGCTAACTAAAGATTTTCAGTTTTTATTATTTTTCTGTTTCAGATGGTTACAAGAACAAAGAAGATATTTGTTGGTGGTTTATCAGCGTCAACGACAGTTGAAGATGTCAAAAATTTCTTCTCAAGTTTTGGCAAAGTAAGTGATATATTTCTTAAAATACACTTAAAAAAATCATGCACGATCTTGATATCAAATTAGGCAGTTTGCAAGATGACCATTTCCGGGGTTTCTAAGTATATGATCTGGCACTGAAAAATGATTGTTTTCGGTGTGGAAAGAACCAAATTAACAGGCATAACCCTACTCAGAGTAAGAAATTAAAAAACTTTTGTAAAACGAGGACCTTATGAACAACACATTATTGTTCGTCATATGATCAAGGTTTAGACCTTTACAGAATGGACTGAGGTTTGAGGTTGTCATGGTGTTGTGATTTCAAGTAACACAAATTTAACTGTTTGAATTACAAGATCTGCCATTAAGTGATCTAAATAAAAACCAATCTCCTTATTACTTTAATTGGCCACACATTAAACAATGTACAAGAAGTATCAAATTCTTCAAACAAGTTTTTAAATTTGTTTTAGAGTGAAAATTTTGAATCTGTTCCAAATCAGAAAAGTAATTATTTACACAATACCACCTTTAAGTATATTGTTGAAAAGGAGAAAAGTTATTCGACACCTTCCAGTTTAAAAAGAGTTGTGTATAATGGCTAAGAATTCTAATTGAACTGACATTTTAGGTGTATAAATTATAAGGTTCAAGGCATATTGACATCTCTATTCACTTAACTTCTAAAAATACTTTCATTTCTGTCTGCAGTTTGGTCAAAAGGGGCACAGTTGTAATTCCAGGTTGTCTTGCAATAAAATTGTGTTGCCTGCCTGAACCTCCATGTTTTGTGTTTTTGCTAAAAATATACAGAAACCTTAGATTTCCTGCATAATTCCAAGCAGACAAATTGTTGTCATAAAAATGCAGTAATGGAGGGCTTAACATATTAATTAAACTATTAACCCCTGTCATCAATTGAGTTGGAACATAAACCGATAAAAAACTATTCTTGTTAGAGGTCATTAACAAATGGGAAATCATGTGTTTTTCATGTTCGTGCATATTGTACAAGATATGGCCAGAGGCAGGACACCAATATTTATGTTGAATATAATCTGGCAATGTTTTTTCTGGACATTTCTTAATTGTAACAAGACAGATTGTGTAGGGGTGGGGCTAAGAACCACAGTTCTTGGTATTTATACACGGAAATTGCTCATCTGATGAACCTAAGGAAAATCCAATGGAAAAATTTAACAATTAGTTCACACCATTGATGATCTTATGTTTTTCACATGTGTGCTATCTTCTTACAAACACTTTCAAATTCTTGCTTGCTTCAACTTCTGTGCACAGATCAGCACAACTTATGCCATTAAACTTGTATAAAATGGAGGGAAAATGCTGTGTCATCGTTCTGGTATACTATAATTTCTGTTCAAATCTAGTATATAATCATGTAATTTTCTTAAAGGTGCAAATTAAGTAGTCATATAAAAAATGCAATTACATTAAGTTTTTATTGTTGTAACACATCTGACTCTGGCCATCAAACATACTTCTAAAAATTCAGTGTCCATAATACTGGTGGTGAATTCATGTGGACGTAACTTGTGTTAAATTCATGTTGGCTTAAACGAATGAAAATCAATTACAGTCCCTTGCTGATGAGCTAAAGGAATTATTTCTTCAAATGTAGAGGAGATCGACAGACTTAAATTAGAATTAAATAAAACTTGTGAATACTTGCTGTAGGCAATGAATCGATAAAAATAATTTTTGTATAATATAAGTTTTGGCTGGTTTGAAGTCGTCATTTGAATCACATTTTTCACTACTGCACACCTATTCACAATGTAAGCCAGATATTAAAAACATGTATCTATGAAAGAACTATGTCAAAGTAGCAAAGAAAATCAGTTTGACGTGAATTTTTGTTTACGAATTTGCAATAATTATTTGTAAATGAAAAGATAATGCATTAGTGTGTGAACACCATTTGAATAAGCGGTTTCAATGAAAGCTGTTTGATTGTTTGACGCAGTATAAACATTAAAGTGTTAGTATTCATAAAAAAGTCTCTCTGTCATGTGATTGGAATTTAAAAATCAGAGTCTTTTCTCGTCATTTGAAGCGGAAAGTTGATCTCGGTGTAATATATGAATGGGTTTTATTGCTTATAAAGATATTAGTTGTCGTAAAGGGCATTAGTTGTCGTAAAGGGCAAATGATCTTATACAGAATACTGAATTAAAATTTAAAGCCGATATTGATAGAATAAAAATGCAGCATTATGTAAAATTATTGAATGTTTTCTAATAAGATGTATGTAATCACTAGCGTAAAACTTTTAAACAGAGGATTCAGTGTGTTTATGAAAGGCTCAATTTTCCTGTGGTTTCTGCCAGTGCAAGTTACCGACATATGCTTTCGGAAGAGGGACATGTCTGTCTGACATACAATCACATCATCTTAATGCGCAATCAAATATATAACTCGTCAGAACATGAACAACATGTCCTGATAACATATGCACGTTCAACATCTTAATTGTTATCATACTAGATCATGACGGTTTGCAGCATTATAGAGTACATGTATACCTGTAATTGTTTGAGCTGAAAACAAAAACCATAAACATTGCAAAACCAATCTTTAGATTTAACAACTTCTTACTTCTTAAAACCGATCTAAACCAATTTCTTAAAATTCAGTGTCCATTCTACTGGTCATGAATTCAGTGTTGGTCGTAACTGACTTTAAATTCATGTTAGCTTAACAAATAAAAATCAATTACAGTCCCTTGCTGATGAGCTAGAGATAATTTCTACTTATTCGAAGATTGGGTTAGTAAGGATGGTTCAAGAGCTAGAAAAATTTTGTTATGTTATCCAGTTATATAGTACTTTCTCTAACATTGGGTTAAGTTATTAAGTTTTGGACTGGCAAGTGGTCTAGATAATTGATTTACTTTATTTGTAATTGGTCACTGTAGTCCATTACCAATAAGGTGTAAGTTTGCAGTTTACTGTATGTGATACAAAGAGGTTATTCTCAACTTCCAACTCATGAGACAAAGTTTGTCAGTTATCAGTTCTAGATAACTCAGCATATTGCTGTAAAGCCTCACCAATGTTTGACCTATATCAACACGTGGAAAATGTGCTGACCATGGTTTTTGGGTTTTCGATTTCTACTGCATCAAATAGTCCATTAAAGTGATTTGTTAATCTCAGCATACAAATGAACTGTGATAATTAAGAGCCCAGTCACTGCAAAGAGTTTTTGTTCCTGGAAGTTGGGTGTTACAGAATGTTTTAGACATCTTATTTAAAGCAGATACAAATATCTATCCAGTTTTAACATGCTTCAGAGCAAAAAAAATACACGAACAGACGTCATATCAAGATCTAGACCTAAGAATTCATGATTTATTATTTTGGCCCAATATTAGTAACTATCACTTTTTAATGCTACATCATTTGTAGGACTAATTGCTAAATATGAACTTAAATTACGATGTTTACCTTGTGGTTTCACAGTCCACCAGAGCATAGCCGCCTACTTTTATATAGGTACAATATTAAGGAAACAGACATAAAAAGATATAAGTTAAATATGCTGGTCAGGTATTGGGTATGACTCATTTTGTGGCCGCCATTATTTGTCTTTTGATGAGAAAATTCTGTTATAAAAGGAAAAGTTAGGAAAAAGAACATCTATGAAAAAACCTGTTTTTCTGATATTAAGATCATGTCCTGTTCACAGTTCAGATGTACTGTTGTGGTTTGTCTTTTCAAATGGCGAGAAAAGATGGAGAGATTTAGGATTTAAGACATTGAAATGTTTTTAAAAAATTGAAACTATGCTTTTTAAATGTGAATTTTGTTTGTCAGTGAAAACATATAATGCAGGGTAAAGGCATACTTTATGAAAGCAGAAAAAATGTGAAAGAGATATATACTTAAAATGTCAGGGAGATCACAAGAGACTATTGAAAGTAAAAACAAAAGACCTCTAAAAGCTGTGATTAGATTAAGGCCATACAAATTTAGTTTTGTGATTTTTAGTTTCCTCAAAATAATTGTCAACGAAGCTTTTCTATGCAAAGGGTTAAAAAAGATCTCTGTCATGACCTTGTATGCCCCTGCATTTAGGCATTAAGTTTAACTCCTGTTAATGTCTGTCAATTTTTTTCCAAGATTTCTTGGCTTTTGTTTGGCCGATTGATTTGATATTTGGTCTGATGCATTATGAGAGTGAGTTGTAATGTGTCTCCCCTTTTCAGGTGCATCACATGTCAACTTCCTGTTTGCCAGAGTGTGAACATTTTTTCTCCATGTTTTGATTGATTGCTCCCAAAATGCATCCCTCCATTTTCATTATCCACTGCATGAATTCTTAAAAACAGAAATTTATTTTGTATTGCCTAGAGGATATTACATAAGTGACATTTGTATGGTGTTGGGTATGGTTCATTAAATAAATTTTCATCAAAATTCATCTGAAAAAGGGTGGAAATGAAGAGACTTGCTCCAATACCCCTTTTATCTGAGAAATTAATTTGAATTTTAAATAGAAGTGAAAGTTAAGGCTGAAAAACATCTCAAAATTCATTGAAAAAGACCAAAAAACAAATTAAATTTGTCAGTCCATCAGTTTTGTAATATCATTTTTATGTGGCCTTGGTCCTTTAAAATTATGTTTATATTTAATTTGGTTTTAAGAATTTTAGTAAAGTTGATAAGCAAATAATACAACCAAATATTTTTATTCTCATATTCAACAAAACCGGATACATATATATTGGGAGTCTGCATTTTTAAATGGGCAAAATGCATGATTTTACATATTTTATTTATAAAGATCTAAAATTAAAAATAAGACAAGTACATGATAATTTATGCAAATATAAAGACCAAAGTTTGATTCCACAATATAAAATTCAAAGTATTTTTCTGACAAGAAATTTAATACTTTCATTGATCAAAAGTAAAATGCAGAGGTTGAAAACATTTAAATGTGGATGTACATGTACATTTTCTTGTTTATTCCTTAATGGAAATGAAGTCAAATAAATATTAGTTTTAGAAAATTTCAGTTGTCAATCACTGTTCTTTGCATGCATATAGCTGAATTTCATTTCAAGAATAATACCCAATATTTGATGCATGATGGGTGCCATTTAATGGACTGGAAACAGTACAGACATGATAAGCCAGTCGTGCAACTACCAAAGGGGCACCCATACTGCATGTACTCATCAATTGACAACCATGGAAAGGCTAAACACCTTTCATCTTCACAACATTGCATTCCACGTATTGCTGCCTTCATTCTTCCAATTTCAGTTCTTGGCTGAGGATGAAAAAGTAAAAAACACCTAAGTTAAAAATAAAATGATGACGACTTTGTAGTATTTTTTTACTACAATAAATAGACCTTGTAATCATTTGTTTAGATGACTTTCATTAAGTATTGATGACTTTAAAACTATACTTGTGGTCTTTGTCTAAAACTAATAACATTAACTTTATTTTTAGTTCCATTTGTAGGATAAATGGTAAAAGGTGAAGATTTTCAAGAATAAAACGGATTTATCAGTGTATCACAATTTAGAATAGTGTTTTGGAAAATTTATGCTTAAGCCCCATACTTATACAATCATGATCACTGTTGTTCCTCATTTTGAGGATTTTTATATGAGTTGGCTTGTGTTTCCTTTTTGGTTGCTGAATTGTTAGTCCTTTTTTCACTAAAATTTTTGAGGTCAAAAAAATGTTTTATGGCTAAGTTACATGTTTACTTCCAAACATTAAAATTTTCATGAATTGTAATGTAAATTGACTACATCAAAATAAATTTTATTCTCTGAATATTGAAAGTGATGTAAATTTAAAATTCATATTAATTTTATCTTTAAGGGATTAGATTTTCACACGTTCAAATCATTTCTGCCTCTTGTGATTTGACAAAACATGTTATATCAAGTCGGAAAATGTCCATTTTACATGCAAAACATGATCAAGAAACAGAATTTTCTACGACATTTCCTTAAGAAGTCGAGCATCAGGGCGTGTTCAGTATATAGTTACAAGTGAAAGGTCGAAGCCAAGTGAAACTAATATAGCTGTCAAATAGTATGATATCATTTAAGTTAGATTAAAAGCAAGACAGGGGGTGATTGTTTGAGGCTCAGTGGTTGCATAAACCAAATAATCACATTTTAAGCCATCTTTAAAGGATATTTGCTGCTACCTACTATGTCATTAAATGTAAATTTGGGAAAGGTTTTGATGATACTTTACCATCCGTTATTTTAGAAATCAGAAATTCTCACACAAAGTCTTGTATACATGTATATTTGCATTTGTCCAGAAGTAATTCGATATGAATATTACCTCACACGTTTTAATTTAAAAAAGATTTTGTCTCCCTTTTGAATAAATTTATTTTTCAAGGTCTGAAATAAAACATGATCATTTTTGTAACTATTTGCTTAAAAACTACATTGCACATATTTTCTGTCGTAAAAGAAACCTATTCGTTTGAACTAATTGAAATGACTTGGTGAAAAAAAACTTACTAAAATGACTTAGATAAAAAAACACAAAGTTGCATGTGTTTGCATACATTTTATAATACATCCTTTATTGATAAATTATGAATATCATATGCTTTTTTCAATGCATTTCATTGAGAATGGAGATCAAAAGCAAACTCATAAAAAATTAATAGTTATTTAAGCACACTGTTTCTATTCGCTGAACATCAAACAGAAGTTTTGTAAGCTAGGTTAAAAAAATAGGGAACTGATATGTCAGAATTTAATACTTGCTTTGGCTTGCCCTTCATTAGAAAACTGGACCAAGTTTTCCGCAATCTAGTGGCATTTTGTTAAATAAAGTTGATGAGCGCTGTGTATTTTAAAGATTTCATTTGGCCAGGTGACACTATTATGATGCAGATTTAGATAATTGTTGCCCTTCTTTGATAGAATGGCAGTTGAGTCTTGTCTTTTATAATAATTATCCTGAAATGGTATAATTTGTACACCTCCAACATACTATTCACAATTTATGTGTCTGTGAAATGTCCTTATAATTATACAGTTGCAAAAAAAAAGATAAAAACCATTGATTTTCCACTAAAGTACTTCAACCTGTTAATTATTGTTATCAAGGGAAACAATTCGTTAATTAATTGAAACATTGATCGATCACCGATGGGTTTTTAAATTAAAAAGCAAGATATCGAGCCTTGACATTCGTTATGTGACTACACCGATAAGAATGACAAATAAGACGGTATTAATTATTTGTAAATCAATCATCTTAATATATCAGCTTGTTGAACATGATATATGGGCGAATTTGGCGAACTACGCTGAAATGAGCAGACTTGTTAAATTTTCATTTTATATTTTACACCGCAAAAGATCTGGTTTCCATTGGTGCCCATGTTTAAGATTGTTTTTCATCATGCTTTGACTCATAGACTGGTTTCCAGAAATGTCTTTTACTGGTATCCAGAAATGTCTTTTACTGGTACCCAGAAATGTCTTTTATTTGTATCCAGAAATGTCTTAATGTCTTTTATTCCTTTTTTGTGGATGTTGATTATGAAATTCATTACACTCTTTTAACTTGTATGAACTTTCCTAGCTGTAAGTGATCAATTTTCTCCTATTGCAGTTGTGAAATGCTTTTTGGAAACTTAAGTGCAAATTCAGTATGTAGAAAACCATGTTCAGGCTTAGTAGAAAACAGAAAAACATTTAATATAAAACTAATGTACTATGCATTACAAACTGAAATTTCCTTTAAAAGGTTTAATATTTCCCATAATTCATTTCCTACTGTGAAAAATATATGTTGTTAAAGTTGATATTTGTAAAACTTGGGTTTTTTAGTGTAAACTATTTGTAAAAAATAGAGTTTAGTTTCATAAGGCTCATCATATTTGAATTTCTATTGGAGAAAACATGAATTATGCATTAAAAATAACTGATGATAGTTGAAAAGTTAAGATGTGAACTCTCTTTGTAAACTTTGACAGTTTAAAATATTGCATTAATTATGTATGAAAAGGATCTTTCTAAAATTAAGCTGGATTTATAAAAGTTGACACGAGAGTGGTCTATCTCATTGACTCTTAAAGACTTGTTATGTTAAGGGATTTAGTACTGCTCCTTGCTTGACCACTCTTGCAATTCAAATAGGATAAAATACATTTACAGGTAAAAGCTATTCTTAACCATGTGATGTTGGCTTTTAACCTTTAGTTGCTATTTGTATTTATTATTGAGAAATACTTTTATTCACAATATCTCGTTGACATTTTCTTTTGGCCAACTTTTTAAACTGGTTTGTTTTTACATGGATCGGTAATCCAAAATAATTTATAGCCTTGGGCAGCAGTGTCAAAATCTACCATTATCATTAGGAGTAACATAATTGTCTTCATGTCTTAAGGTTTTTTTTTCTGTAACAGAAATTAGGTGTAATTTATGTGATTTAAAACCAAATTTGACAACTGTGCTTTTATTCTGTTTTAATAGCAATTCGGTCAAAATGAGTGTCATTAAAATTTTTTAATTACTGCATATAAAAGCAGTGGTAATAAGGATGTTTAAATAATACCAAATTCCAATAAAAATTTATAAGTGTTTAATTGATAAAAATATACTAATAGAACACTTAAACATGGTTTTTAAAACATATACAAATATTAATGAAATTTATGGGTGATTTTAATCTGAATGGCCTCAGGAAATACATGACTCAGATATTATTTATGATTTAACTGACTGAAAGCAATATTGAGATATTCTTAAAGATAGAAGGAAAACACAAAACAATTGTTTTTACAACCATAGAAAAATTCCAGAAAAATCATGTACTTTATGGGTGTGTTTCCGGATGGAGTCTATAAATACATGTAAAACTTCATGAATTTTATTTAATAAAAGTACATGTGTCCTTGTTTGATATCAATGTGTTCATTTTAGCAGTAAAGTTAGCTTAAATTAGTAATTGTATTGATAATTCAAAACTTTACTGTAAAGGGTCAGGTCTCATGAATTGAGGTCATAGGTTTGTCTTTTGTTACATGTACATGCACATTCTTGATAATATTCATGTAAGAGCAGTATTATTTTACTTATACCTGATTTTTTATTTGGGGCGATTTAGAGCTTTTCATAAGGAATGGTATTCCACCCATGTCGAAGGCATTGTGGAGACTTTTAGATCTGTACATTACCTGTTTTTTGTGGTTGGAGTGCAGTATCCCTGACATTTGCCCCTGGACAGGATCTCTTTCCTTTTTAAGATGGTAAGGGGCTAGAAATTTCTGTAAAATTATGAGTCGAGAGTGATTTGTCAGAAAATACGTTTGTGGATACCAGTGTATCTGTGATAAGTTATATGCCTGATTCTAGGAACTTGATTCATGAATAAAGAAAAATAATAAAAATGTCTAATCATGGCTGAATATATAGTACAGTGATATATATACATGTAGAATGATGGTTGTTTTGAAGGTTGAGACTGAAATTATCGTAAGTATCTCAGCGAGGCCGATAGGTCGAGCTGTGATTTGGATGATAATTTCAGTTGAGACCTTCAAAATGTCTGTTAGGCTTTTTATTGGCAAAGTCTTAACAACACATGACCTCTTGCCTGATATCTTGAAGTATCATGACTGTAGGCTCGCGAGCGACTGATACTGGAAATATCCGGTAACAACATCAAAGGAAAAATCACAAAAAGTTATTGCTTATATACCAAAGCAAAAAAAAAAATTAGAAAATATATGTTAATAGTTTCTACTTTCATGGACAGAACATGTACATATTTGGTAGAACTTTTTAAACGTGGTTTGTAGGATATGCAGAAACATTAGAAAAATGGACATAAAATCCTGTGGTCTTTGTCTTTACATCTTCAAAATCCATGTTACAGGGTTCTGAACATTGGGGGTCAGGGAAAAAATGTAACCGGAAATATAAAAATTTGTTTCATCTTCTTGTTAATGGTATTTTATAGACAGACAAGTCTTTATATGTATATAAAAACTTGTAAATTGAAATGGCCTTCAAGGAACATTTTGTTTTTGTCTAAATCAGTTGTTGGTTAAGAATAGCTTTAATTGAATTTGTGATATTTCTTCAAATGTCAAGCTCTATAATTTTAAAGATTTAACATGACTTGGTGACATTAACTGCTGTTTTGTTTGACAAGGGTCAAAACTTCAACCTTCATTAAGATGTATATTTCTTTAGTCATTAAGAAGGAACAGACAGGCATTTCATAAGTAGGCAGCATTTCTAATTTAAAGCAACAGACATTTTAAAAAAAGCTTTAACCAGAAATGTTACATATTGGTAGAAATTTGCTGGCTGTCTCTCGCACCATTTACTACGAGTATTTATCTTCAAGTATAAGTAAGGAAAGACTTCTTCCATTTCAATCTCCCTGTTTGACGGAATAAGTGAAATACATAGAGAAAGGGCATTCAAAAAGAAGTCTTGCTAAAAGTATATTAAGTAATGGCATTTAAATCATCTTAAAAAACATGACCAATAAAATGAGATATGGAAATAAGTAAGAGTTATTATTCATTGAAGATTGTTAATAAGATCTTTGCTGTCTCTTTCAATGTAACATTCTGTGTGGTCATTGACTATATTCATTTCCGAGTGAGCATCTCCCTAAACAGATTGATACCTTTTCAATAGGATTACTCTTAGTAGTATAAAATATTCTTTTGATGAATTTACCCGGCAAAAACAAGTCTTGACACTTACCCATGAACCACATACAACAAAAAAGGATTGAACGGTGATATATTACTGAGTAGAAAAGCATGTTAGATATAAGATCTTTAATCAGCTTAACGTGTCACCAGCATTCTTACTGTCTTACTTAAAACCTCCGGGGAAATGGAATGACAGATCGGCATCAACATTCGACAGCATTATAAGATTATGCTGATTAGAAGGAAAATCAACAGTGAATTTAGATGCTTCTGCTCGATAAATAGGGTAGTGGCTTCATTGCATGGTAATATTGACAAGTTTGGTAAAAACGTTAATTGAATTTAGCCAATTTTGTTCGGCAGAAATTAAGATGCTGTATATTTGCTGATCTCAGTGGAAATTGTTGATTCAGGTCATGTGACACTTGAATTTGACTTGTTACATTGCAAATTGCAAGTTTGAACTGCTTTTTAACAAGTTTTGTACAAGTTATACCCTGGGTATATGAAAAAAGTCGAATGGTATCTGCTGGAATATTTCAGTTCAAAAAATTATTCATTATAGCATGGATTCAGTTTGAACTTCAGTCTCTTCCCTAGTTAAAAATCATGACACCATTTACATTTTTGTATGTGTACGATTTTTTGTCAGGTTTTATCCTGTATCTAATGAATACTATCAATTTAAAATAATTCAGCATTAAGGATACAACCACTCTGGGAAATTCCACCATATTCCCTACAACCTCTCATACAGTATAAGATTTTATTGATTAAATGATTTCTACAAATGCCCACTCTAACATTAAATATATGATTGATTAGAGGACGTCCCAGGTACATAATCAGTTATTGTCATGCACCTGGTAAGTGGCTGGTACTTCACCATTATAGGTAATGCTGGTTTGGTATAAGTCATCGGTCATGTCCAGCAGGAGACATTTTTGATGGCATTGTAGACATAATATTTAGGGTCTGTTATGTGATTGTTCATAATGTATTGAATGGTTTTGAACTACCATAATCTGTTTTCATCGCTCACCAGTGCAGGGGACATCTTGGATTATTAGTAGTTAAAAAAATGTTTTGAAGATATCCCAGGGGTAAACAATAAGCTTATGTCACAGACAACACCATGGCCAAAAGACGAGGCAACTAAAAACCAGTAGAAGTAAACATACATACATACATAATGAAAACTTAGGATGAACTGTGATTGTTATTTTACAAGTATTTACCCCCTTCTGTATATCCAGGTTGTACAGCAAATTTTCAAGTAGTTTCGTTTTCATTTTGTTCTCAAATTCTCCAAAGTCATGCTTAGGATTAATGCAGTTTGATTAGCAATGATAACATTCCAATATGTTTTTGTTATTGTAAGTATTGGTACTTGATGTTTAATGTTGCCTTGTATGGTTTTGGGACAAAAAAAAAGAAACACACGAACTAAAAGGCTTATCCAAAATTATACTTCAAAGCATGACCTGTTCAAAAACACAACTTTTGAATTAAGCCACTTGCTGGGAGGAGGTTCCTTAACATATGACAAGAAGTCATTTACTATTCCTGTGAAGCTTTTAGGGGTTCTTCCCAAATTCACAAATCTTGTTCAGCGAAAGTGATATATGACAGATTAAACAACTAACACAGAATTCACGCAGAGTGATGCAGAGTTCAACACAATACACTATATTGACACAACATTTGGTGTCCACATTCTGCTTTCTCATGTTCATCAAATACTCAATATTTTTATCAGTGAATCAGTGTGTATGTGTATTTATCAGTGAATCAGTGTGTATGTGTATTTATCAGTGAATCAGTGTGTATGTGTATTTATCAGTGAATCAGTGTGTATGTGTATTTATCAGTGAATCAGTGTGTATGTGTATTTATCAGTGAATCAGTGTGTATGTGTATTTATCAGTGAATCAGTGTGTATGTGTATTTATCAGTGAATCAGTGTGT
>JAULBM010066632.1:0-10170 GCA_032357055.1 Geukensia granosissima | reverse complement strand
AGTGAATGTTTTAATCAATTTGTTGTAACGAAATCTTTGACTTAATAATTTTTCAGTTATACAGAGATTGCGTTCATTAAAATTACTATCTTGTTCTTTTGCACATCTGCGCTATCAACGATTATCAACTGGTGACTCTTTGGTTGTGTAAGGGGAGGCTGTGTAGGATGATAAGACGGTGGGGCATTAGAACATGGGAAATAACGCCTTTTCCCAATATAAAGTTTGTTTTCCACAGTTACTGCATGAGGACTTTTATTACAACCGTCTTTCATAATTGGCACAAGCAGTCTTCATCTTCTATTACTTCAATTGGAAATTGCTCATGAACTGTGTATTAACTATTATTTTTAAGTTTTTTAATTGCTGTACATAGAAATCTGTTCATATCTATATATTTTTTTTTCAAGTTTGGAAACAAAAGCTGTTGGTGATTTATCCTGTTTTTGCTTCAATCTATGAACCACATGAAAATTTATTTCTTCTTCTATTTTAACTTTATTTTAAATAAAACTTTTGAATAGATCAAAAATATTTTCATCTGCATCATAATGGTCAGGTATGCCTTTAAAAATCAAGTTGTCTCTCATAGATCTTGTTTGTATTTGGAAGATTTTCCCATTGAGCCCCATGCTTTCCTGTTGTAAAAAAGTCACTTTCAATTGACTTCACTTTTATGGTCGTATCATCCAGCCCATTGTCTAGAGATATTATATTATTTTTATGAGTCTCTAGCTGTCAAAGCATTGTACACTTGAAATAATTAAAAATCAAAATGATATTAATTAAATCTTCTTTTATACAAGAACCTTTCTTTAAGACCAGACTAATAAAAGCATATACATGAAACATATACTGCGATGTGTGTGTTTACCCTTAGAGAAAGATCTGGTTCCAAATTTGAAAGAAAAGATAAAATCCCCTGCTGGTAGATATAACATTAATAATTCATATTTATTGGTATGACAATACATTTTTAGCAATGATGCCATCATTTGTTTCTTACATTCATATAATTTTATTATATTTTTTTCAATATGCAAAATAATATGTTGCATCTGATTAGTATTTTGATCTTTTTAATTTTTTGAATTAATCAAACTTTTAAGATAAAAAACTAATTAAATACAAGTTAACAAAGATAAATTTCAAAAGTTGAATTTAATTATAATTAAAATGATGCAGGTAAGAACGTTTAAACGCTGTTATTGTTAGCACCATAGTCCCAGACATTTTAACACCTTTTGCTTCTATGCTTAGCTTTTCAGTACTATAATACCGACGTTGATTACAACATGAAAATACATTCTGAAATGATGTCGTTGAAGCTCTTGCTGTACATAAAAAGCCTTGTATCATCTTACTTTTAATACATAAATTAGAGTTGAATATGGTCATATAGAGCTTAGAACAAGAATGCATGGATTATGAAATGATGTTTCTTGAGCTGTGGTCTAATGGCATATGATAAAGTTTATTTAATACTTTAAACCCGTAGATTAATAATCGTGAATGCCACATGCAATTCCCGTCTGACTACTACATGTTTTCTTTGCGCTAAGAAAACTTAAAGAAAGGAGGACTTTTAGATTTTACTTTTGTTCAATTTGATTTTGTCAATTAGCTGTTCATAGCAAGTGCATGTTGCCGTACAATTATTTTTTGGAAAACAATTCGCCGTTCGACGGAGAAAAAATACTTCGACAAAAATGATCGACGAAAAGTAAGCTCTTCTTAAATGAGGCAGCGAAACTGAGTTACATCATATGGTTATTGATTTATAACCCTTAATATAGCAGGTACGAGTCTATACAAGGGCATTTGAGTAAATAATATTCAATAGTTGTCCAAATTTACAGGTATCAGATGCAATTTTCAATTAAAAGAAAAACATGTGATGCTTGTTATATTGAATAAAAAAACTTTTAATATGATGCTTAATATCTAAAATACTCAACACCATTTGCATGAAAAAACCCAATTCGATATTTTTATCGTGTCTGTTTGAACATCTGCTATCATCCCGCCTCACTGGTACCCAATATCCGTTGTCAACGATACACAGTGAGTGTGTTTGATCATCTGCCATCCTTCAGACTGCCTGTTACGCAATTTTTGTTGTCAATGATACAAAGTGTGTATGTGTTTGATCATCTGCTATCATCTATCATTCCGCCAGCCTGTACCCAATTTCTTGTGTCAACAAACACAGTGTGTGTGTTTGATCATCTGCTATTATTTCGCCAGCCTGGTACCCATTTTTGGTGTCAAGGATAGACAATATGTGTGTTAGATCATCTGCTATCGTTCCGCCTGCCTGGTACCCAATTTCTGGTGTCAACGATACACAGTGTCTTTTGATCATCTTCTATCGTCCCGCCTGTCTGGTACCCAGTTTTCGTTGTCAATGATACAAATTGTGCATGTGTTTGATCATCTGCTATCATCTATCATTTCGCCTGCCTGTACTCAATTTCTTGTGTCAACAAACACAGTGTGTGTGTGTTTGATCATCTGCTATCATTTCGCCAGCCTGGTACCCAATTTCCCGTGTCAATGATACACATTGTATGTGATTGATCATCTGTTATCATCCCTCCTGCTTGGTACCCAATTTTCGGTGTCAAGAATACATTGTACATAGGGACAAATACATATCTAAATTTTATTTGATAGGGTGATTTAATTTTATCATCGTACGTCAATTTTCAAGTTTGTGCTTGTGGTTTTGATTTGATATTAGAGTGAGCTGCCCCATGTTTTTTTCAGGTTTGTCATGACCTCTTCCTGTTTTTCAAGACAACGATTGTATTTCCTTGAATTTATTTCCTAAATTTTCGTCAAAGTTTACTCGAGCCTCAATGGGCAATGGGAACGTGTTCCGAAGCCACCACGCTCCCAAATGAGGCTCGATCTATGAACTCATTTGTGCAATTTAAAAGCTCCATTTCCAGCTAGTGTTGTGGGAAAATGGTACTGTACATGCTGTAGCTACTGCAAATTCTAGTCTGTGTGACTTTATGCCTGAATGGCTTCTTCACTCCAGCTCTACTGTGATATTATATTTATTTATTCAATTTTTTATTTATTTTTGCTGCTAAGTGCTCGTAGACGTTTAATGCTTTGGATATCTTTGCTTTGCTAATTGCTTTTGTCAGATTTGTTTGTATTGTTTGTATTGATTTGTGTTGGTCTCCTGTCCTTTTTATGCGCAGCGAGGCATTTGCCACATGTGCACTAACTATTACGAGTTTATAGCTTAAAATAAACTATATCTTTTTAATTATGTTTAATTTGTGTTTGCATTGCATGCTTTTTATCTATGTCATATATGATGTAGCTGCATTTCAGTCGGTCTTAAATGCTCTCGAGAACTCTTGTTGCTTGTTCCTTGTGTATAAGTGCCGACTTTTTAATAAATTTTACTTGCTTACTTACCAGCTTACTCGGCTTGTGAAAAATACAAAAAATATATAAATAAAAATAATAATAATATATGAATAATTAAAAGAACATTAATTACATGTTAACATCATGGGAGACAACTGTGACGTGATTAAAACCTAGACAACAATTGAATTGTTTACAGTACGTATGAGTTTACGTAATTTTTCTAATTTGGAAAATGCACATTATCTTTTTAAACTTAAATAACAATTCGGTTTCTAAAGTTTTCAAAATATTAACATTACACAGTATAATGATACTCGTCTCCTAGATCCCCACTATAACATTTAGTACATACTCTAAATCCCTCTCTGAGTTGTTCCACCAACCAGTTTCAATAGGTAATTTATGATTAGTAGTCCGAAATTTGCAAAATGTGTATATATCTTTATCATTTAAAATATTAAAATACTGTTGAAATTCAAATTTATCTTTACAAATTTTATGATTGATAGCTTTTGATGAATTTTAAATCGCAGTATATCAATATTGTATGAACTGTTCCTGCAGCCGCTATTTAATACTTTCTAACAACCAATCAGATGTACGGAAATTTTGGCTTGTCTAAACAAAGCTATTATCAGTATCGTCAAATATTTTTCTTATAGATTTTTTCCATGCAAAGACCATATTTTCTGAATAATAATATATATGACACATATGAGTATTTTGTATTTTTTCCACATAATTTTCTGGTCCAGAATGATACCATTCAACGCTTGATACCTATTTTGACTTGAAATCTGACCAGTTCCCTATAAACCATGTAACTTGGAGTTGATGATTTTAAATCATTAAAAGACTGCAAAAATTCAAGTGAAAAATTTCCAAGAATTCTATTATTTTAATGAAATCCCATACTTCTGGACCATACTGTAGAATTGGCTTTACCGTTGCAACGAAAAGCTCCAACTGACATTCAATCTACAAATTATGAAAGCGTTTTCTGTTTGCTTTATTGTTGCCTTACACAAATTTTCAGTTCTGTTTAAAAGAACACCAAGGTAATTAAATTCATTTACAGTTGCTATGTTTGAACCATTTTGTGAAAACACAAAATTTTTAAAGGGTCTTCGAAAAAATCCCGATTTTAGTCTTGTTTATTTAACCTTTCAATTTCCAGTCCTCACAATACTGTCCAAATTTGTCCAGCATGTTTCGAAGGTCACTAGCTGGCTCCGCCAAAAATAACAGAATCGTCTGCATACAACAAAACAAGAAGATTTAAATATATATCAATATATTCTTCAAAATATTCTGAAAGTGTTTCCAACCATGTATATCATTATTTTCAAGAAAGTGCAGAAAGTCATTTAAAATATTGCAAACAAAAAAGCAACATGTTTTCACTCCAATATCACAAGAAAAGTAATCAGATTTCAATTATTATATGTATGTTTTATTTTAAAAATAATATGAAACATTTTTACGCTTATTTTACTAATGACCAATTTGTACCAGCGAGCCTCTCTCCAAACGTTATCAAAGGTTTTTCAAAACCGACAAATGCGCAAAATATGGTTTTCATTTTGGTTTTCGATATTTCAAAAAAAGAAAAAAAGAGTAAATGTCCTGTCCGTGTTTGAGTACGATTATCGGACACCAAACGGATTTTCATTGAACAACAGTTCTCATTCCGGATAGAAGTTAACAGTTTGCCAAGACATCTAAGAATCGTAAATGGTTGAATCTTTTTCGGATCTAGCAGATTTTCAATATTTTTATAAGCAGATTTAAAATATATCCTAGCAACCATACATCTGGAACAATACCGGTGTCAAATATTAAATTAAACAATTTTTCGGACATAGGCACGAAAAATTGGAACTGGATTGAATATACTAGTTTGTAACACGATATTCGAATTCCCACAAAAGCTTCATTATTTTTCAGGTTCCGTATACACTGTAGTATGTCATCACAAGTGATACGACAGATGAACTATTCATAGACATGATTCATATCAACATCATTTTATGGTTCTGCTGGTGCTTTATAGGATTTGTGAAGAATTCAAAAAACTCTTCCAGAGGAATAATTGTTTTTCTTTTTTTTTTCGATCCCTGTTGTGGTTTAGAATTTGCCAATACTCCTTTGGATTTGTTTATTATACGTTCTACAAATTATTTCGCATTATTCGATGTATTGTATTGTTTTTTGTTTTTTTTTTCGAGTTTCTTCAGCAACCTCTTGGTTTAATGTTTCATTTCGTTTCTGCTTAAAGTTTCGTTTAATACAATCTGTGTTTAACCAACGGTTTCTTCCTCTCAGGTTTTCTTCTTGGGCTTTTGTTTTTACTACTATATGTGCCAAAAGTTTTCTTTCCATTTTTTACAGAGATCACAAATGTCGGTCACGACAGAGTTTATCTTTACTGCAACGGTTCCTTTATCACTGGTATTTGTAATTTTATTTTTTTTTTTAAGTGTTTGTTTGTTAACATTATCACAAAAGCTAGCGCATTTGCTATTGACCCACTTCTTAACCCTCCCGATACACAACTCTCTGAATCCTTTAGCAAATATTGGCGAGTGAACATCCGAAAACAAACAGGAAAAGTCCCTAACTGAAAAATTTCAGAAAAAATATAAAAACTTAACTGTATATATAAAATAATCGACTAAACTTCTATTTTCACAGAATTTTCCTGCTGTAACGTCATCACCCAAACGACCATTTACAATGAAAAGGTTATTACCACTACACAAGTTAATAATAGCCAAATCTGTTTTTTACCTTTATCCATTCTTTTTCTTTTTTTAACTATATCCAATTCTCCTAAGGGATTCGAAGATACCAAAGGGGCAGACAGAAATCGTTAAGTCGGAAGACAGACAAGACCTTGGCCAACAAAATGAAACAGAAGACAAACATATAACACACAGCACTACACTGAAAATTCAAACTGTAGTAACACGAACCCTACAAAAACCATGTTGAGTTCAAGTGCCCTGGAAAGGTAAGCAACTCCTCTAGAAGCCTTCTGGTCATTTTGCAAAAATTCGGTAAAGCCAGGTTCCTGTTCATTTACATTTAACTCATTATAGTCGGGATCTTCTGCATTTAGACTATGAAAGCCCCCCAAAAAGCAGATATAATTAAATTTTGAGAAAAACCTAAATTCATGTTCAATCTCATCATATTTATCAGGTGTGTAATAGGGAGAGCCGTGCGGTGGGATGTAAACTATTCCAAGAATTAGTTCTTCATTAATGTTGGTCAATTTTGACAAAAGTTCAAATTAAAGAACGAATTTAGATTCGGTTTCCAAACTTTCAATGGAATCATGTAAAAATTCTTTGTATCCTAAAATAATTCTATCTGACTTTGAGTGCTTCTTTTGCTATATTTGAATATTTGATTTCCTATTTTTCGGTTCTAATGCTACTGATGAGAGGTTACTCCTTGAAATGTACATATAGCATACCTAAATTTTTCAGATTTATTTAACATTGGTAATTTTGTATTTTTCTTCCATATTTTTTTGTCTTCATCTTGAAAATGTAATCTTCAAGCTCAATTTTATCAATCTCCTCAGTTTTGGTCTCTTTTAAACAAACAATATCCTAATTAAATATAAGCTCTCGAAATTCTGGATACATTAAATGTGTTTTTTTACCATAACAATTCAAACTTAGTATATTAAAATTAAAAACATTATTCAGACAACAGTCCATTCTTTCGGTACGGCAGCTAGAAAAAGAGTTATGAAGAACGAGGGTTTTCATCAACATGAGCTAAGTTAATATGTTTGCAATGTATATTATCTGCCTCTAATATTATATTGTCAAATAATTGACGTATCAGTATAACGTGACAGTTGTGAATGTCACTTATCTACTTCCAGTTTGCCGTTTGCCTTAGCGGGGGCAGGCGTGTCTTTTGGACACATTTTTCTATGTTTTTCCATTTGTTCATAATTAATATTGTGCAAAAATTGTCGTGGGATTGATTCCATTTTTCATCGACAGTTTTTGCATTGATTATTTAATAAATATTCTAGAGGTTCGAGATTAAAAATGCCGTTAACTAAATCAATATCATCCATTTTCCCGTGGCAAATTATATTGATTCCACTTAGTTGATCACCTCTGATCAATGAATTTTAACGCAATTAAAAACATTGAAATATGAAAAAAATATTCGAACTACATCTCTAACATTTTGAATTGATGTTGATGACAATCTTATTATCAAAGGGATGTGATCTTAAACTCCAAAGTTTCGTGCTTATTGGTAAATTTCGCAAAATACAACAAATTTGTTCAATGATCATTTCTTTCAGGTAAAAGCCGTTTTGACAGATTAAACTGTTTAACTATTGATTCAAATTATTAAGATACAATAGTTTTTCCGATAATTTGAATAACTGAGGTAAATTTTGTGGGTACCTTGAAGCCAATTTTAATTAATTGTAAAAGTTAATGTTGTGTAACTCGAAGAACGTCCATTTTGTAGGGCGGGATCGGGTAAATGGATTTAGTTTGGCAGTTTCCTGGGACAGTATGGTCAACTACAGCACTCCACCAGGACATATATGTTACAAAGATGACATTTCAGAAGTCACCGACCAATATATATATGATCTCGATTGTTATGTTCCTGGAAAATACGTTATATTTTATAACACAATTTATCCTGAATATCCTGTACTTGAAGTCTTTATGACGTTATGTTATGTAGCAGTTTACGGTAAGTAGACTAGATAAGCTGAATATATAATAATTGTCGGGGTTTTTCTGGGCGTATGTGCATGGCAATTAACTAACAGTAAGTGTCGTTGTCAGGTTTGGCTTCAGTCTCAGCAGAGCAGTCGTGAAGACATCTTGTTCGTACGAAGACTAGTAGTGGAAGCGCTGTAGGGTATTTTTAGCCGGGAATTATAGGTCAAGGTTACGTTTAACTCCAACTCATGGAACACCTTCAACCCAAATTTACCACATATTCAATGGGATGATATTTGTTAACTGTATTTAACATCACGTGGTAATCTCACACCTTGACAAAGTTGACAATTTTACGCATGAGTAAACATTATTACTATTATGTTACAAAATGATAAAAAAATTAACACCATTACAAATAAAAGTCCTTTTTGAAATGGATTAAAATGGTCGTTCTGAGGAGACTGTGGACAAAGCTGCTGCAGCAGCATAAGACTGAGCAGCTGTAATCATGATACTATTGCCTGTTTCACCATCGTTTTCAGACCTTTGTTTTGTAGGAAAAACAATTACCATGGCAGCAGACATATTTACAAAGCTGATTTTCAGTGTTGATAACAAAAAGTTTGTCTCTCAAATCTTTGATAAAAATTTTGCCATCCACTGTCCAAGTCTGACTAATGTATTTCTAAGTCCTCAGAAGACGAGCTCGATATGCAATTCCATTTCGAATTTTTGTGAGGTCTTCGTTTATTATGACATTTCGATGCTTGGTACTATTCTTCAGACTTTTACTGGATTTGAGGATTCGTTTCTTTACTAGTGGGTCTTTAAGGCGAACAATTATCTGCCTCGGTGGTAAGGGTTAGCCATTACGGTCCTTCCTAACAGGATTGCCGACTCGGTGAGATCTTAGAATATCACCATCCTTTAATCCCTCGTCGATAGAACTGATAATACCAGTAACAATGTCAGTTGTGTTTTCAGTTTTGTTTTCTGTTATACCACTTACCCTAATTAATTCACGCCTACCGTACTTCTCCAGTGCATCGATGTCGTCCCTCAGTTTTATATTTTCTAATTTAAGCCTATCGTCCTCAAATTCATACGTTTGCAATACTTCTCTCAGTGTTTGCTCTATTTCTACTCTGAGCAACACTTTGACTGTTGTCTGGATTTCGTCCTTTAACATAGACTTAAGTTTGTAATGTCAATAGGCTGTACATAGTGCGATGGTGGTAGTTTGTGGCGAGGACATGGTGTATTGCTGTTGAAGACTAGCAGGGTCAAGGTGTGTTGAGCAAGGGCTGTGAGCCTGTAACTTAATCTATTGCGGGGGATGACATTGAATTTATCTTTTTTATGTAGTCTGGTTCAGGCGGGGATGGTTTGCATAGATGACTCAAGCGGCTGTCATGAGTCGAATGAAACGTTGAATGTTTATAGTAATAATATGGCAGTGTGACAATGTTTACGTTATAGTTTATGACCGTGACTATTAGTGACATCTAGTTTATGAACAGTACTCACATTTCAAAACAAAATATTGATCATTGTACAATACTGCAATCAAAGGTTATCAGACAAAAATTACATCTTCCAACTACAAAAGTTGGACTCTCTATGCATAACTATACTACATGACGAACCGACTTGTTGAAGTTTTCAGCTAAGTGATCATATTTTCCATTTTTCACTTAAGCAAATTTCAACACCACCAAACTCTTCGGGCATGCGCTCATTTGTTTCACACGGCATTTTATAAGAATTAAGAAGATTCCTTCAAAGGATTTCCTGAATTGGGAAAAGTGAGAGATTCAGCTCATTAAATATACATTAACAACGTGTAGATTGAACACATCGCATAAAAGGCATATCATTTTATTTCACTTCTGCTTCGAGAGAGACAACTCAATATCTGTTAAGTCGATTTTAGAATACAATTTCTCAAAAGAAATTCCATAGCCGACAAAAGTAGACTGTTTTGGACTAGCACTTTTATTAAATGAATTTTCTATCTGGAAAGTGTCTTGATTGAAAGAATATTATCTTGTGATAC
>JAULBM010066621.1:0-10170 GCA_032357055.1 Geukensia granosissima | reverse complement strand
AAAGTTGTATTAAACTACAGTAGTAAACAGTACGGATCCAAAGGGGGAGGCACATTTATAGGAAAAAAAGTCCAAAACATTTTTTTCGCCTCGCTCCGCTCGCCGATTTTCAAGACTTACGCCCCCCTTTCAAAATCTCTGGATCCGTCCCCGTATACATTACTGTCCACCGGACGGTATTGCATGGCAGACATAATTTTATGTTAAATGAGTGTTTTTGAGTTCATTATAATTTTTAAAAATTAATATATTGAAACTGCTATTTTAAATGTACCTAGTTATTTACTCTAAACCTTAACTTTGCTGGATGAATTGTTTAAAATGTTATTTGTGTCTAAAACACTAAAAATCTTTTCAGTATAAACTACACTTAGCAAGTAGTATTTAGGAGTAATTGCAATAATGTGTTTGAGTAAAGTGCTTTTAAATGGGATGTCTTCCTGTAGACTCTTACTTTTGTGAGCAAGCACATACAAATCCGGCCTGCGTGTCCGTCAAAGCAGGGTGCATCCTATCATCACCACTGATTTATATGCACTTGTTCTGAATATGCTTTAAACATAGAGCAAATTTCAATCAATCAATATAATTTTGTTTTATTTAATTGGCTGCACCTGCAGAAAATGTATAAAAACCGGATTTTTAATCATGAAATATTGTCTGGGATATGTATAATTCTGTCCATGTAACATGGACATATTCTCATAGCAGCAGACAATATTTCATTGTTAAAAATTGTCCTGGACAATAAAACTTAAGAATAAAATGTCCACCGGACAAAATAACGCGTATTGTTTTATTTCAGAACTGAAAAAAAAAACCAATCAGGACAGCGCCACCATTTTTCCTTTACTGGATTTTTCACAGATAAATTCAAAACTAAAATTTATGATAAGAGGGACCCCTTCTCATTCTCTATTGTAAATCCCTTTTTTGACGGGAGCATCGTTTTGGCTCTTCATACGGTATATATTTCTCAATTTGTTCGCTTTGAAGGTTAGGCAGCGAGGTTTATAGGTCTTTGTATTAGCAGCCAACAACCAACCATTTATGGGAAGCTGTAAATAAACCTCGTAAAGGACAAGGTACAATAAGGCCACTTTTTGGTTCCAAAAATATTGCTTAAATTTCAAAGTGTTTACAAGTGAAGTAATACGTGGATAAAATCAAGAAATAAACATAGCGTGTTAAAAATATGTCACTGATTTTACTGTGCACGTGTCTTTTACTTTGAGATGACAGCCCAAACTAGTTTTAGTGAAAAAAAAACCGACATTTGTAACAGATTTTCGTACAGAAACTGTGTTTTGTCATGATATTTTTACAGCTTGTGTATAATGGAAAAACACAGGCGCGGATTCAGGCGGGGGCGCACCCGGCGCGCCCCCCCCCCCTAAAAACGAAAAAAATATAATTTTTTAGTCTTAATTTTCGTGATTTCTATGAGCTATGGTCCCCTAAAAAGGCACTGACCTGGACCAGCGCCCCCCCCCTAACATAAAATCCTGGATCCGCGCCTGAAACACATAACATGTATAAATACGAAGATAGAAGACAGCTGTGCACTATTTCCAGGATCAAAAACTAGCTAACGTGTGGAAGCTTTTGTTGGCATTGCTGAAAAATTTACAATTTGACAATATTCGGTATTTAGTATTCACAATCGTTGAAGTCATATGGGAAACACAGTCTTTGCCTATGATCAAGTATTCAAATCAGGTTGTTTCAGTTGCCGTATTTAGATTTAAAATTTGGGGCCAAGGTTGGGCCTTAGAGTGCCTCCTCCTTTACACACAAAATCCAGTAAAACTAATCAGATGGGATTGTGTTGAATAAACTACTGCCTCCGTTTTGGTCTACTCCCGTGTCGGTTTTTGTCGTTTTGGTATACCTATGATCTAATCCAAATAGTTCATAATAAGTAGAAATACGTCTACGAAAAAAATTCTAAGTAACTGGCTTTGTGTTAATCAAATCGGGTGAAAGTTTTTGCACGAAAAGAACATCTTTTGTTAAATAATACAATATGAAACACCAATTAACACATCTACAGAAATGTGTGACACTGTCAAAGTTAGGGAATTTTCAAACAAAAATTACTTGTTTTGTAATGTTAATTTTCTAAAATACATATTGTATTGCCGTCAATAGACTGTAATACTAGATCCAATGGACAGGATAAGGAAGCACGAAGCCCCATTTGATACAAACAGCTAAATATTTTCAAGGTCCTGGATACGCCACTACATGTAAAATATAAAATTTGAAATGTGGGATTTATTAAAACATGTTTCATGATGAATTAAACATGTAGATTGATTCCGCTGGAAATATTAGTTTTAACATGATTTAATCCTTTTAAATACTCTTTAAAATTAAAAGTCATTTTCATGGGTTCAAGAAGTACATACATGTACATTCAAGTTTGTTATTGCAACTATGTCATTAAGGAATGAACGATTTAAATGTATATAGATTGTTTCATTGACATTTCACAATATGGATGAATAAATTCCTCAGTTGTTTATTGAATTTTTAAGTCTAAATTTTTCAATTATGAATTACAAACAATATCGAACGGTTATGGCTAAATTACTCAAATAAATATTCTAGACAACCGCCCCTGAAATTTTTCGGTTTTGTAGTTTCCTTTAACTAAGTTATTTCGTGTATTTGTCCTTATTTTAATGGCGTATTAAGAGAAAGGAATAGTGTGTGGGGGGTGACTTTGGACTAATTTATTTTTTCTACTTCAGCTTAGTTCTACTGCACCGTTTCATTTCATTTAAAAAAAAACGGTGAAACATTCCTCAAAATTACGGGCCTCTCGTCACAGGCTACAGAAAGAATCCTATAAATAATGAATTTTAGTGTATTAATTTTTACACCTGTACGTGATATCAAGTTAATATCAATTCGGTCAAAATAGAATTTTCAGGTATGGCAACATATGTTTTATAAATAAATAATTTTTTTTAATAATCAATGAATACAATAATTACTTTTTGCTTGCTCTTGGTTTATTATATAGCACATTAAAGCTCAAAAAATTCTCGTTTCAAAAGTACGTGTATGTCATAATTCTTACATTATTCAGAAAAACGTACAAGCTATACATGCAAAATACAAATTATGTCACAAAATTCTAAGCTTTGAAATTCCTGGCCTCCGATCACAGGCTACTGAAAGAATCCGAATAAAGAATTTTAATATGTTTCATTCTTACACTTGTATGAAAAATTTAATATCAGATATTGCAATATATTATAACTTAATTTTATTGCTTACTACTGTATCTGTTTCATGAAAATTGTACATCTGGGGAATAAAAATCGAAATATTTTAATAATTAATTACTACAATAATTATGTTTTGCTGGCAGTATCCTCCAACAATGAGTGTTCATGACAGATCCATAAACAATGGATAAATTACACTGCCAATTAACCGGTAGCAAAGTTCAATACTATAATTGATATCACATGGTGTCATAAAAATATATATGTGTTGATAATATTGTTGAAACATGTCTCGGAGTGATTACGGGTATTCTATTATAGAAAATCAGATTGTTATATTGTTCTCAAATTAATCTCGGAATTTAATCTTGGATTATTAACTGTTAAATTGCTATGACGGATCTTATCACCAAGGTACACGTGTAAACATTCGGTATCGAAGATAAATAACAAATAACAATTGACCATAGGGATTTACTGTTGTAGACAACAGAGAAAACCCGATGGTTTCCGAAAAATAACAAACAAACAACCAATGGAAAACGAATGTTATGTTTAAGTTCGTAGCAACGACCTGTCGAATTGTATAAAAAAGGGTTGAATTGTGGCAAACATCATCACTCCTATTTCTCACAAGACACCTCAAGTCACCGTGAGCTTAGGCTTTTTTTGTTTTTTAAACAAACCAACAACCAAACCGACAACATGGTAAGTAATTTAGTTTTACTATTTATATTTTAATATTTAACTGTAAAGTTTAAATTGAAAATGTTGATTTAAAAAAATATTGATGACGCCAGCAAAAAAGATTATTGCGAGCATTAATAAGCTATGTATTATAATGGTTTTATATGTACATTTGAAACGATTTTATTAAATTTTGAATTATTTCTATCTAAAAATGTAGATGTAATTTGTTAATGACGATCAAAATCCGTGTGCGCTGACCTTAAATTGAAAAGAGGAGGCGAGGCCTTTCATTCAGACAGAGTTATTAATTACTGTCATCTTTTTCAGAGGGAATGCATTTCTATCCACGTCGGACAGGCCGGAGTCCAGATCGGTAATGCCTGTTGGGAATTGTACTGTTTGGAACACGGAATCCAGCCTGATGGTCAGATGCCCTCAGACAAGACCATTGGAGGTGGTGATGACTCCTTCAACACCTTCTTCAGTGAGACCGGAGCTGGCAAACACGTACCAAGAGCTGTCTTCGTCGATCTGGAACCAACAGTAGTCGGTTAGTTTAATTTTATTATGTTCTAACTTTCATCACTTCTGAAAGCAGATTTTTAATAGAATGAGAAATTTTCATGCCGAAACAGTCAAATTCTATGTACTTGAAATGCCGATATTTCGTTTGTTTAAAATATTTTGTTTTTATCTGTATATGGTTTTATTGTTTTGATAAATGTTGGAAAAAGTCTCGTCTCAGATGCTAAATTATCTTAAATGTCCTTTTAATTTTAGAAAGGCGCGCTCTTATCAGACATGATAATACACGTTGCAATTCCTTTGTTATTTGAAAATTTAAAATTCCTTTATTTTGAATTTAAACTTTGTAATTAAATACGACTCGTTGATTCGTTTAAAATCAAGTCGCATAAATCAAATCGAAATTCAAGCGTAGGGTTTAAATGTCTATTAAATGGCTATTTAATTTCAAACGATATTGACATTTATTTAAGTGTACAAAATATAAGTTCATGTTTACAAATTATTTCCACTCTAATAAACACAAATGTTTTAAAATTGTCAATTAAAAATTTTTTGGGGGTTTTTGTAATAAAGTTTTATTTTGATTAAACACAAATTTGAGGTAAACTATTATTATTTAATAGTTTGTTAGCATACATAAGGAATAATAGGTTAACATTTTAGTTCAAATGCATATATTTATTTTGGCAAACAAGCAATTTTATATTCGGCTCTCATTATTCAAATAAATCCGGTTTACGGGAAGTTTCGATCGAATACGAAGTTCGAGGTTGAATTGCTTCTGTTAGTTGGATGACTTATAAAAATGTTGCGTATGCATTGCAACCATACTTAATTTCTTTTATTTGTATTTTCCAGATGAGGTCAGAACCGGAACATACCGTCAGTTGTTCCACCCAGAACAACTCATCACCGGAAAGGAAGATGCCGCCAACAACTATGCCAGAGGTCACTACACCATTGGTAAGGAAATCGTCGACTTGGTATTGGACAGAATCCGTAAATTGGCTGACCAATGTACCGGTCTCCAAGGTTTCCTCATCTTCCACAGCTTCGGTGGTGGTACCGGATCTGGATTCACCTCCCTCCTTATGGAACGTCTCAGCGTAGACTACGGAAAGAAATCAAAACTGGAATTCGCCATCTACCCAGCCCCACAGGTCTCAACCGCCGTCGTAGAACCATACAACTCCATCTTGACCACCCATACCACCCTTGAACACTCCGACTGTGCTTTCATGGTTGACAACGAAGCCATCTACGATATCTGCAGACGTAACTTGGACATCGAGAGACCAACCTACACCAACTTGAACAGATTGATTGGTCAAATCGTCAGCTCAATCACTGCCTCACTCAGATTTGATGGTGCCCTCAACGTCGACTTGACAGAGTTCCAGACCAACTTGGTACCCTACCCACGTATTCACTTCCCCTTGGCTACATACGCCCCAGTCATCTCCGCCGAGAAAGCCTACCATGAACAGCTCTCAGTTGCCGAGATCACCAACGCCTGTTTCGAACCAGCCAACCAGATGGTAAAATGTGACCCACGTCACGGAAAATACATGGCCTGTTGTATGTTGTACAGAGGAGACGTTGTCCCCAAGGACGTTAACGCCGCCATTGCCACAATCAAGACCAAGAGAACCATCCAGTTCGTCGACTGGTGTCCAACTGGTTTCAAGGTCGGAATCAACTACCAACCACCAACTGTTGTACCAGGAGGTGACTTGGCTAAAGTACAGCGTGCTGTCTGTATGTTGAGCAACACCACTGCCATTGCTGAAGCCTGGGCTCGTCTTGACCACAAATTCGACTTGATGTACGCCAAACGTGCTTTCGTCCACTGGTACGTCGGAGAAGGTATGGAAGAAGGAGAATTCTCAGAAGCCCGTGAAGATTTGGCTGCTCTTGAGAAGGATTACGAAGAAGTCGGAGTTGACTCCGTTGAGGGTGAAGGTGAAGAAGAGGGAGAAGAATATTAAACAGTGAAATTAAATGAACTTTTAACATATTAAAATTAGAAACGACTGCCATCTTGAATCGTTTAAGTACCAACTTATGAACTTTGCAATCAATTGTGAACTTTGGAAGACCTTTTACATCTTTAAAAGTTTGATATTATTGTTGAATTTTAAAAGATTGTTATTTATAAATTTGTTACAAGCGTAAGAAGAACACATTAAAGTTTATTTTACCGACAGCATTTAGTATTTTCTTATGATTTTTATTTTTGGCTGGGCTTTAATACCATTCATGCAACACTTTTTAAGTTAATTTCCACAACCGTTTGAACATAAAATTTTGAATTCAATTTCGAAAATTTAACCAAAACGTTTGCATGATTGGGATCAAAGCTTTGACCTTACAATTTTATTTGGATAACTTTGGATTTCAGTATGTTCGTTCATTTTGAACAGGGACTTTGTTGCGTGTAGCATTTGTTGGAAATGGGTGATGCATGAACAGACTTTAGTTTTATACAGTTGTCATGACGTTTTGCACTGTTCTTGTTCGTTTTTGAAACATCTCGAATTGTTGATTTAAATCTAATGTTTGGAGCTGAATATCTTTTTTGGAAGTGGAGATATTGGTAATTGATGTTGGAATTTTACAAAGTGTCAATGGCTCATACAATTGTAAATAAAACCGTGATGGGACATGTAGAAGTTTACATTGGAGTCTCATTTGGTGGATGACTGTCTCATGGACAGTCATGCAACATCTCCTATTTTATATAAAAATACTGTTTTTGAGAAGCAACAGAATACTAGTTTAACCACGCAGCATGTTGCATGCGCCTGTTCCAAGTCAGGACTCGTGATCACTGGGTTGTATTCGTGCCATTTTTGTTCTTTCGCATTAATTGTTAAATTTTACTATTTGGTTAATATGCCCGTCATTAAACATTTCACTTAGTTTTTTTCGTCGAGCGTTGTTAGAGCTCATCACGAATAGTGGGATTTCACCCATGTTGAAAGCGTTGTGATTCTTTTGGATCTTTACTTTCAAAGGAGGACATACTTTATTTTTATGCTTGACTATTTTTTAAAATTCAATCTGGCGTGACTTTCGACTATTTATTAGTATTTCAATAAACAAATTACACAAATTGAATCAACCGAGGATTCACAATAAAATGTATCAACAAGTACGCGACGGGACACATGCTAAAAATGAAAATATCACTATATTAAAATAAAAGCATAAAAATAAAGAAGCATTACACATTTACCAGCGCAAGGTGAAATTTTTTAACAAAAACGAAAGCCGGGAGTCAATTACTCGAGTGAACAGTAATTATCACTGACTATAAAGGATGAATAATTCCCAACCCCCAAAGGAGGAGAAATTCCAGTTAGACACCAAGCAGGACAGAACCCTACTGGAAGTTAGATATGTTTAATGACTTTTGGTTATTAGTACTCGGAAACTCGTTTAACACCGCCACATTTTGTGCAGTTCCCATATCTTGTCTTTATGTGAACGTGCCAATTCAGGTGACTTTGAGCCAATATCCTGAACTTTTCTGTTTTTCACTGTGTGCATTTCTATTTTGACGGGTTGTTGGTGCAATTTTGTGATTAAACATTTTTCTGATCCCTGTTACATGTATCTTTTTTCTTGGGGTGAAAATGAGAGAAATTTGTTTACGAAATGGATAAAGATAGAGAAAATCCGTTGACATACTGCTGAAAGCTCTCATAGAGTGAAATCAAATGAAAAAAAAACATCAAAATTGGATGAAAAATAAAAATTTCTCATCTCCTGCAAATTAGCATTTTTTAACACTTTTTTACATAAATGCTTGGAGTAACTTTTGTTGCATTTTTCATAAGGATTCTTTGGAAAATAAACCCATCAAAATCAGATTAAAAATAAAATTTTTCCATATTATACGAAATTTAATCCCCCCATTACTTTGACATCTTTTAGCTTGAAAACGTTAAGAGATAGAGAAAATCTGTTGACATACAACTGAAAGTTCTCTTTGAGAGGAATTAAATGCAAAACTCCCCATCAAAATCGGATGAAAAATAAATATTTCTCATCTCCTGCAAAATCACATTTTTAACCCTTTGATCCCTTTTATACACAAATCGAGAAAAGCTTTAAAAATGCTTGAGGTAACATTTGTTGCATTTTTTATAAGAGATCATTTGGAAAAAATCCCATCAAAATTGGATCAAACATAAAATTTTTCCATATTGTAAGAAATTGCATCCCCCATCTACTTTCACAGGTGCAGGACGCGTAATAAAAATATATACTAAATATACCTTATACCAACCTGTCGTGTTAAGCCATTTTTGAAGTTAATTACCTTGTTAGTGTATGTAGTATATTTAGTATATTTTTATTACGCGTCCTGCACCTGTGACTTCTTTGACCCCTTTTAGCTAGAAAACGGTAAGAGATAGAGAAAATCCGCCGACATACTTCCGAAAGCTCTCATTGAGAGGAATCAGATGAAAAAAACCCAGCAAAATCGGATGAAAAATAAAAATTTCTCATCTCCTGCAAAATCGCATTTTTAAACCCTTTGACCCCTTTAAAAACGGTAAATTTTACAACAAAAAAAATGCTTTGGGTAACTTTTGTTGCATTTTTCGAATGGAATAATTTGCAAAAAAAAACCCACCAAAATCGGATGAAAAATTTTAAAAAGTTTCAAAAATTAGGGCGTAGCCATTTTTGGACCCCTATATCTCAATAACAGTAATAGACAGGTCATGACGTTTGTAGCTATTATGTTGGATTTTACATGAGGAATACAATGAAAAAAAACCCATCAAAATAGGAGAAAAAATAAATAAACTTACGTTTTAAAATTGAAAAATCCCCTTTTGGATCCTTCTTAAAAACGGTGGAGGCTCGATCACCAAAAATCAATCACAACCTGTATTTTATATAGGGTATCATTGTGTTAATATTTGAATGGATCCAAATAACAGAACTAAAGTTATTGAACGCAAACCTAACTGTCTACGGACGCCGACGCCGACATGTGCTTAACATAATACGGCCACAAAATTTTAGCGGTCGTATAAAAATCATATTATGCAAAAAGTTTCATTTACGTTTCTAAGAAATTTCGATAAAAATAACATTTTAACACAATTTTCCCTTCATTTGACTGGGTCAAGGCCATCTCAATTTGCCTCTTTTGCAGGCATGCAACTTTATGACAAGTGCTAGATATCTAGTGGTTTCCAATAAAACCAGAACTTGTAACTTTTACTATACCTCAAGGTCATCTTTATTTGCATCCATAAACATGCAGGTTATGCCCCTGAAACCTCGAGCTCACAAGTTCAATTACAGTAATTAGCATAGTTTAAAAAAAGAGTACATGTTGTGGGATGGCTTTAAAGCAAAAATACAAGACTAAATGATTGTGGTTAAAAGGTAGCGACATTTAAAAGGTAAAAACAAACCAAACGTAAAAATTGAAAGGGATAGTCTTTCATTATCCCTTGACAAAGACATTTGGGTCGAAAATTTGGGAGACCTTTTAAATTTTATTTTTATTTTCTTATTGTTAAGGTCTTTCCCGATCCTTCGGAAAGACCTTATTGTATTTCGTCTGATTATTATTATTATTATTATTATTATTATTATTATTATTATTATTTTTTTTTCTTCCGCCAACTTTCGAAAAGAAAAGCCTTCGACACTACGCGACATGTCGCAATGGTGTTTCGGTACA
>JAULBM010066610.1:0-10170 GCA_032357055.1 Geukensia granosissima | reverse complement strand
GAGTTCTTTAATATCCACATTTGATTAACACCGCTCCTTGAATAACTTGTCTCACAATATCGTTGAAGGCCCGATTTAAACTTTGAAACTGTAAGTAATGGTTGATGACATGTTTTATAGAAAATGTTCAGTTGTTCAAGAAAAAATTCGAACACTTAATCTTTGAGTTATCCCACTTTTACCAATGAAATTTTTCACTTATGAATTAACTCATAAACCATAAAATATGGCTGATGGCATGTCAATGAGGAAAAATGTAAAGTTTTACACCATACAAATTTATTATATTTTGAACAAAAAGAACTGAACATTTTTCTTGATCCACGTTAACAAAAATAACATACAAATAACGTACAAATTCAACATCGGTAAATCTTTATTCGTTCTCTAAACAACCGACTTCTATTTTAATAAGTATTAATGGTATTACCATTTCAATATGACACTAGAAACTATCGTTAAAGAATCTCACATTGCACAACTGTAAATCATCCTCACGCTCAAATATATATCATGTGTAAAAATATAGCTAGATAAAGCAAGAGATTACAATGTCACGCGACTGACAATAAAACTCTAAGGACATAATTTGAGCACACATGCTTTTTATTATAGAGTTCCCAACAGAAGCCACAAAAAGAACAACATTTTCATTAAAAAATCTTTTTTGCAAGGTCACAACGTACACAAATGTTTCAGATGATTTCCAGGTGGAAGCTAGTCAAAAATTTAAATTGAAATGGTTTTACCTTTTTTCAAAATAAATAGGGTAAAGATATTGTCAAATGAAGATCAAATGTCTTTACACAATACTAAAACATAATACTAAATTGACATTTCGGAGAAGTATGCTTACTTCACGTAAAGTCAATTAAATAACTTTTTATAAAGCATAACTTAAAATATTGGCCTTATTGTCTTTCGGAAGTCCAGAATATTAACATGATTAATTATTTAGGTGATAAGCCGTGCTGTTATAGAATTTTAATAAATGTCTTCATTACAAATTTCGAGTGATCTCTCATCTAACAGAAATAATATAAAATGATACTTTAACTTTTACACATAAGCAATCATTATGGTACTTAATCGAAATGAAAGTTTTTATCTAGAAATCAGAAAATATGCTAAGATAGGTAGTGTTCAAAGTTTTCTTTTGTACAGACTGATCATATATACGGTTCTTGGACTTAGTCATTGCCTTTAAGATTTGAAATATTATTAACATATAAGAAAGTTAAAGTATATTTCGATAACCCTCCTATCCATTCTTGTGTTATTAATGTTTCAGCGTGTCAAAAAAGGTATAAATATTTATGCAGCCCAAATAATGTAAAAATGGAAGATGTGGCATGTTTGTCCATGAGACAGCCATCCAACAAATGACAGTCGAATTTAAACATTTTCAAGTCCCATTACGGCCTTCAATATTGAACCGGAGTTCATTCCATAATGTTACTGTCAAATTCCCCTTACATATCTGAAACTATTCATAAAACACGACAATCAACCTAAACTATTGATAAATGGTAAAAAATTTAAAAAATGACTATTTAAACAACGGCAACCAACGGACTACATGTTTCTGGTTGTGTTTTATATAGCGGGGTTTAACATGATTGTGAGCGCTCAATCCTCTCCCTAATCAGTGACAGAAGTGTGACAAAACAGCAATGAAAACACAGACAGGATTAATCGTTTGAAATATAACAAACACTTGAAATCGATACTGAAAACCCACAGCATATGCAACTAAAACTAATGCATGATACAATATAGGTGTCGATCTCGAAAGAATACCCGCAATTGCAGTCTGTTATTTCAAAACCCTAAATCAACCAATCAGGAAACAAAGTATTCTTTACTACAGTTTCAATAAAACACGTCTATTTGGATTTAGTGTTTAAATATCAGAAGACGTAAAAGGAAATACGGGATTGGGCAAATGCCAATATAAAACGAATAGAGACAGGAAGTAGAAAATGTTATAACATACATTAACTGTTAAGTTCCATAATTAACTATAAATAATAATATAAGTACCAATTAAAACCAAATTTAAAGATTAAATAATAATGCTGTGACGATATCCTTTACGAATAAGTTTATTAATATGACTTTTAAGACCATGTGAATTAAGTTTAAAATACTGAGCTTTATTTACCACGTTTCTGTACGAAGCAAGATGTGAATTCCGTGTTTCATCAGATAATTGCAAGTACATCCAGATTTTGATACCAAATTTTTTCATTTATGTCAGCATTTTGAAATATTTTTATCAATTTGTGAAAAAAATAATTGATTTAATAATTTGTCGGTTATACAGAAAGTTACAAACACGGGCATAACGAACAAACTGAGAAATTTATACATTGTATGAAGGAACCAATGGAACGTCAGGAAGGGGAAATCAACTGTTAGGTATGAGAAATCGTCTATGTTTCCGTAAATTTTGGTAAAATTCTACCCTGAGAAATATACACATCTAAGTCCAGAAATGGACAATATAGGTACTTTGTCTGGCTTTACTCAATGTTAATTCCTTTAGATAAATCTTGTTAGTGTATTTTTAGAACTCTGGGGTATTAACAGAAAAGATATCTTCAAGGTAGCAATAAGACTTGTTAAATTTGTCTTTCAAATGTCCCAATTACAAATTACCCAGAATATCTACAACTGTCATGATTTAGAAAACACTACGTTATATGCACGGTAAAACCCCATTATTAAGTTTTGTGAAGTCAGTAGGCAGCCAGATGCAAGTCAAAATTGCTTAACCCTTCCCGCATTTTTCCAGTCGGTCAACTTGCATCAACAATGTCCTGATTATTTACTTTGTAAATTTAAATTTCAAATATTGAGACAAACTACCAAGGACCATTAATCTTTCTTTAAGATTTGCATAACGATTTAGCTTGCAAAAGTTTACTATTATCCTTAACTCAATTTAAATTGTTCAATAGGTTTCTCAATCGTAAATTGCTTTGGATGTTTGAAGGCAAAAATTTACTTCACAAAGAGATAAAACAATCCAAAAAAGGATGTTAAAACACACAAAAATTGGAATTCAAGAATTATCAAAATCACTGTGCCTTATCAGGCCCACCATGTTTTGTTTTTTCGCCAGATCATCAAAAAAATCAGATGCCTATTTGCACAGAAGAAAGTAACACATATTAATTGTGCAAGTCATCATGGTGTCGCATTCTGGGCTTATTCAATAAAACTAGCAGGAAATGATAATTTTTGTGATATTTTACAATTATGATATATCTTACATGAAAACATCGAGCACATTTAAGAAGCAATAGAATGTTTTAATATATTTGTAGGATACCCAGTTCCAGCTTTTCACAAAAAATAAAGTTATTTCTTACGTGTGCACATATTTTCACAATTGATCCCAATATCAACCTTCTCGATGAGTGGCCAGCAAAGACAGACGAAAGCGAGCTTTTTCACAGTAAATACTCGTATTTTACTAAAATCAAGCTTAGTATATTTAAACGGATGACACAGCCATCAAACATTTCAAAACTAATGTTAATTACATGAATATAGTTTGACTGAACTTCCTGTTTTGGCCAAAAACGTGTCTGAGGAAGTCAAATTTAGAAATGTGTTTTACAAGCAGTTCAGTTTTTTTTGGGGTTTTTTTTTTGTTCTAAAGGTAAGATGTAGATCGTCCCTTTCTGGCAAATATTTCATATTTTTCTTTTGGCTACCAGTCCCTTCTCACAAAAATATTTATTTTTTAACTAATCAGAACCTTCTATAGAAAAAGACATTTTGTTCAGTCTTTAATCTTCGCCTTCCGCAATAGAAATGTAGTTTCATGACCAATTCTAAACTCGATGACTATGTCAATTGCACCAATCCTATTGAATTTGAAATAAGGGATACTACAGAAACAAAATGGTTTGCCTTGCACCTATATTTTCATCTAGGTATTTAGAGCAAATGAGTTGACTTTGTGAACTTTCCGTTTTCGTGTAGCATCATTCCAGCGATACCTGTACATGAAATAAATATGTGATTCTATCGTGATTATTGAAGAAATTTTTGTTGTCAAGCTACTTAACCATTGGTTTCTGCCAAAAATAATAAAGTCATTCTTTCGGCAATTTCTCGGTGAACATCATAACTTAGATATCATTTCAAAAATTACAAAACTACCTACTTTAGTAATATGTTTTCTGTTTAGTTACGAAAGTGACCTAATTGGTTTGACCGCTTAGTAATAAAACGGGTGTCATTAGTGAAATAGAAACGGCTTATTTTGTGGGAGCACCTGAGCTTACCTTAGTTTTCATAGCGTTCGTTTTAACGTATACTTCCCTTCTGTTTAGTGTTTTGTGAATTGGTGAGTGCCTTTTGGTTTGATTTGTAGTTCATGGTCTTGTCTGTCTTCTTATTGTACATGTAACGGTTTCCTTTCGCCCTTTTTGGTATGATAGAATCTTCGGAAATAAATTTATATGTTCCTTTTTTATTTTACTTGAAGCCTTTGTTGAAGAATACCAGGGGATTTTTAATCAGTTTTATATCATCCTAGAGCAGAGAAAAGTATATAAACAGGAACTAGTATCGTCCAATTGGTAGCATAATTTATATCGAGTAAATAAATATTGACTGTCCATCGTTATTGGCAATTATAACTTTAGAAAAGTCTTTACTAAAACATATAGACCGAGGTCCGTAAAGTCCATCTGTTCTTGACAAGAAATTTGTAAACGTTTTAGATCTAGGATATAACTTCAGAACCCTATCGTTTTCAAGATCTGTTATAAAAGTAATATCACTTCGGTATGACGCAATTGATGTTGGTTTCCATTTATCTACGTCGGATTTGACTGGTCGCTCTTCACGTTTATCAGCTAGGTCTTCGTTGTTCGTTACATAAATATGTGCATAATTTGAGCATACAACATAATGTGGAAAATATTTTATACTGTATATGTTTCCAACAGGATATGAAAAACATTCAATGTATTCCCCATTTCTATTGTAAATCGCGATACTATCTTTCATGCCAAGTATAATCTTATTATCATATGAGGCAATCCCACCACTTGTCATTCTCACTGTGGTTATTATATCCCCTGCTTTAACTTCCGTAGGTGATATGTCAATGAATTGTATAAACTTCTCTCGCAGAAACGATACAGCAGCTTGTTTGTCACCAAGAAGCAAAGCAATGCCAAAAGGAGAGCACAACATCGTAACTTTTCCAAGAAACTTTCCAGAGAAATTGTAAATAAGGACCGAATTTTCTTTGTTGTTACATAAAGCAATTCGATTTACATCTAAAGAGACCATGGCTGTTATTCGAACGTCTTTTGTCATATCAACATCAAATTCAAATGCTGATTTATTGTCTTTCGCTTTAATGCTGCGAGAAACATTTTGAAGAACCGGAACTTGTGCTTGCTGCGTCTGTGATTGTGCTGTAGTGGTTTGTGTTGTGTTATTTCCCTTTTTGTCTCTTTCTTGGTCAGAATTACCTTCTACGCCGCCTGAGTTTAATGGGAAAAAGTTTCCCATAGAAGACCTGTTGATAAAATAAGCATAATTATTTTATGAACGATATTTTTTTTTAATTTGGTCGTCTACAGTATTTTTTCTCGAACCTATATTGGTTTTCCAAATCAAGGAGGTTTTTAGAAACTAAATGTCGGAAACGATTTTCATACTAAAATTATCCTTATTTATTCAACATTGGTAATTTGGAATTTTGAAACCACTGGGTCGATGACTCAGCTGTTTTCCTCGATGATACTAGCCAAGTTGTCAGACTTGTCTGACATGATATTTATCAAACAATGTTTAACAGAAATTTGCTGCATTTTTCTAAAATTCTAAAGCACAGAAAAAAAACGGAAAAGCATCTAATGGTATCGCACTTAGAAGGTGTCCATACCGTCGGATTTGGCTTCCCATTTCGATTTGTTTGGATTTGAGTGTTTTGTTTACTATGATTAAATACTGGACTTGCTATTTTTGTAGTGCTATTGATCAGAGGTAAGTCCTTGAAATGAACGTTTAGCATAAGAAAATTCTCCGTATTTATTCAGCATCGGTAACTTTGCATTTTGAAACCTTAGGTTCGATACCTATGTATGTGGATTCTTCCCCGACGGTTTTTTACCAGCCAGTCTTTTATCCAAAAGGTTTTACAGGATTTTTTTTTGCATTCGTTAAAATTCTAAAGCACTGAAAGAAACGGGAAAGCCACGAGAAGTATTGCACTTGCAAGTTGTCCCTGTCGTCGGACTTGACTTCCCATTTCGATGTGAGTGCTTCTTGTGCTATACGTTCCTATTTTTTGGTTCTAATGTCACTGATGAAAGTTTACGCCATGGCATGTATAAAAGCAAACTAAAATTGTTCAAATTCATTTAGCATTTTTTATTTTGCATTACAAAACAATTAGCAATAAGAACATTGTACAAGATAATTTTCTTTATACTTTCGTCCGTTTTTTTTTTTTTGGTTAGTCATTTTACTACCGTATAAGAAACTGGAAACATTAATTTCTTTCACCATATTTGAATATCTGCAACATGCCTATTCCTGACTTCCTCCCATCAATATAAAGACTTAATCAATAATTAAAAAGTCCAGATCACTACACCATTTGGTTTCATATATTGCTTCCTGAGAAGGACTCATTTTAATTTTTTGCTTGATGTTTTATTACCTTTGGCAATAATATTTATTGTTCAAGCTTTCTTTTATATACGTCAAATGAGTACTTACGAATCCGATTGGTATGATAATAGATTTTGGCTTTCATTGCTTTATTATTTGTAACATATATTCTACCTTTTACCCTGCCTAGAAAGAGTTCCTCTGTCCTAGGAAAATGGTAGTTCAAAAAGGATGTTAAAAGTTTTATACGCCCATTTGGCAAGTTTCACTCTTAAAACATTTCCAAACTACATACCCTTTTATTTCAGTGGGAGTCCAAATGCCCCATAGTTGTCATTGCCTTTATATTTTAGATGATTTAATAAGTATTTGGATGTAATCCTAGATGTGACTAAAACATTGTTTCCTTAGGCAACCATATAATCAATTTTAATTGTTTTGCATAGGATTTTTCTCTAATCACCTATCGAAATTATGAAATCTGCAATTCATTTTGACAATCTGACCCTCGACAATTTGCCAAACCTATGCATTTGAAATTGAATGGTAAAACATTTTACACATATATCTATCGTAACCAGTATAAAGCGATGCATATTATAACAGAATATTACCAAGAGACTTATATTGTCATTTACACAAGACCGTTGTCTTCATTTTATATCATAATTTTAAAGTTTTAAATGCCAATGATATTTTATCATGCTTCGAGGATTTCTAAGAACAATAAATTGTACCTGATAGTGAAAAAGCTATCCTTTTTTGTATGATGAAGTTTACAATGTATATGTAGATTAATCCCGGAAGATATTATTCTGAATGTAAAATCATGGCCAATTTCCGTTGTGATTGAAGTGTTAACTTTGATATGCAAATACATGAATATTATTTTAAAGTACCATATGATCTAGTTTAAGATAAGTTCTCATCTAACACATTCATTTGAGTAACAACACTGCAAATGAGGGCTATTTATGCAGAGCAAGATATTAATTTGTTTAAATAAGCTTTCTCATTTAAAAAGGCACATAACCTTATTAATTACTATAATTTTTGCCAAAGAATGATATTTTTTGTAATTCGAAAGAGTTAAAAGCTTCTGAACAATGCAATTTTCATAGTCTTGTAAATTTTATAGGTGAAAAATTTAAGTTTTACAATTTTAGGGGAAAATGTTGCATTTCTAATAAATATGTCATTTTTAGTGATAAGTCTCAACTGCAAGTTTTCTATTTTGCACTTCCTTATTTGAGGGTTTTCCCCTAATGAGTAAGCATTCCCTAACTGGCGGGTTGTGCCCAACCTGTTAAAGGAACGTCAACAACTTATTATTTAAGTTTTTCAATATACCTATCTGTTATATCTGTTTAAATTTTAACGACTCGATAGATCTAATTGACCTAGGATAAACTATATATTTACTTATCATTTCAGTTTCAAATGGATTATAAATTTTAGATGATAGGGTATTCCGGGGATTTCGTTTTCTATCATAATTTCTTTGACAGATGTTTGCTACTGACATAGTATCACAACCATGTTCAACGTTCTTTCCGTTGCAAAGTCGTCATGTCCCATTTACAGTAATCGTCAATGGAATTCCCCTCCACTTGGTGTCGCTACTTCACTATAAGGTTTTTGCTTTGTGACGTCGTGAGTGAGGGAAATTCACGCACTATGTACAATTACCAAACATGCGTTAGTTGATATATTCTCCCTAAAATTCGGACGTCACAATAAAAAAATACCTTATAGTGCAGTGGCGACACCATGTGGGAGTGATCAGCAGGTGAATTCCATTGATCATGACTCATGCGACTACTGTCAGAGCAGTTCACTTCAGAAAACGGCTTTTTCCAGTTTTATCATATTTCAATCTGTTTTGGATTGACCCATATTTAATAAAACAATCAGTCCCACTTAGTCGTTGATAAATTATCAATAGTTGTGAAAATGTATTCAATTGTTGTTTCTTCAAATCTTGGTGATTTGCATTGTCTATGATATTTTGGCATGGAGAAGGGAGATCTTTGGCGGCTTTTCTTAAATTAGCTATTAATAGCCCATTTCAGGTTAATTTAAGTCCTAATGTTTCATTGTTTTATGATCAGATAAATACAATTTACTGATTGATTGGTGTTTACGCCACGTCGGCAGTATTTCAACCATATCGTGGCGAGAACATGCATAATATTTACTAACATGAAATCAAAATAAGAGCTACAGTACTAAAATGGTCGATTTGGTTTATTTACAAATACAAAATAGTCTTAAAAGGAATTCGAAGATACCAAAGGGGCAGACAGAAATCGTTAAATCTGAAGACAGACAAGACCATGGCCAACAAAATGAAACGAAAGACAAACATAGAACACACAACACTACACTGAAAACTAAAGCTGGAATAACACAAACCCCACAAAAACCAGGATGAGTTCAGGTGCTCCGGAAGGGTAAGCAACTCCTGCTCCACTAGTGGCACCGGTCGTGTTACTCTGTAGTCAAAGCCGGTGTATAATAACAATCGGTGTTAGTCACAACCGGTATAGGAACGGATTTGTATTCATGAGAGTAGGAAGATAACCATTGGCATCTGTGAAATGGATATTTCGCACTGATCAACCAAATCATGATAGCGACAGCAAAACTTCCGGAGTGATAACTATTTTTTCCCTGAGAAACCCTGGGCTCAGTAGCTTTCTTGGCAGCTGCAACCCTTTATAAAAAAATCTTGATAGGAAGCACAAGCCATGGAGTAGCGTATCAATTGAGAAATATACGCTCCGTTTGCAGGTGCGGCTGGAATGTTGCTAGACATAAACGGAAGGTTTACAATCGGAAAATCAAAGTCTTCTCTCTTTGTTCTTACCCGCCGTTACTGTCAATTCACGAGTCACTATAATAAAAAACATATCAGTGTCAATTATTGGTCTTTAGTTCGAGACAGTCCCAAACCTGGTAAATCGAGAAATACTACACTAACTTCTTTATGAACTATACTCTTTGTCAAGATTTTCTGGGGTACTAATTTCTGGCTTTATTAGTTATAAGGGCGTTTCTGACTGTGTATTTATTTAAAATCATAAGAAAGAATTTCCCCACAGTTAACGGTTCATGCTTTTCACTACGAAAAAGTGTTTTACAAACTATTATCTGCCCCTGAATATCTCTACGGGGATTTAATGTTGAGGGTTCGCCATCTTTGTTTTTGGCGGGAGCGCTGAAGTTTGACCTATATAAAGTAATTTGAAATATTGCGCTCATTTTTATTCAAACCCCCTCTTTCGATACATATCAGAAGAAATACTTTTAAAATTTCATTCAAGCCCGCCACTATGCATTTTTGCAGGTTAATTAATCTTAGTATATACCTAATTATAACACAGAGTTGACAATGTTTACTCCCGGTCACGCACTAGCGCGTGCAATTGGCCACTTCCGGCAAACAAATGGCTTATTTCATAATTTAAAATCCCCGTAGATATGGTAAACAGTTTTTCTTTCAAAACGTATTTACCC
>JAULBM010066600.1:0-10171 GCA_032357055.1 Geukensia granosissima | reverse complement strand
ATAAAACACGACAATTGACATAATCTAATGCTAAAATGGTGAACATATAACAATAAATGACTAATAAAACAACGACAACCACTGGACTACAGGTTCCTGGCTTGTGACAGGCACATTTGTATGTGGCAGGGTTGAACTTTACACTGTTAGGTGAGCGCTCAACCCTCCTCTTACCTGGGAGTTCACTAGATTGATTTCAGAGGGACACGAAACAATGTATTCCTATCTTTCATCAAACAGATTGTAGACAAAATAGAAAAACAACGATCAAAAATGTCTAAATTTCACTAAATTTCAACATTTTGACACAAAGAAAGCAGGTTTTGAAAAAAATGATTCAACCAGCAAGTCTAAGTTATGAGCCCTAGTCCTTCTGTCGTTATTATTATTTTATTTTTATTGTAATATTTATCAACACTGTCATTTAATATGTATACACTTAATTAATCGTTGCGGTTCAGAGCTTGTCCAAAGAACTGGAATGCTTTTTTGTTTGAGGCTTGTTGAGATCTCTAGATCATTTTTAAACTTTCGATCGCTTCTTGATGAAAAATTGGGCAGTCGCCTTGACAGTTACTCAATATCTTTTAATTTTTCAGATAGACCTAATAACAGGAAACAATTTTTTTTCAATTGGAAGATTTTTTTCTATCATTTGTGGAATGTGATTTAAGTGGAAAACCTCAAATATAGCCAAAAAATACGGTTTTTGTGTCTGTATCCACAAGGAATGGAAATTTTGTTGTTTGTCGATTTCAGTCGGACATTTGATGAGATCATACCTAAACATAACCAAGTAAGTAAATGATTCTGGTCTCTGAGTTTATCTCATGATTATGCTTATATCTGTTTTGATAACTAAAAAAGATTTAAGTATCCTGACCTCTGCTGCGAAAAGTATGTATTTGACCAATAAATGGTATGGAACTGTTATGCAACAAGTTGCGAAGTTTTTTTGGTATAAGAGATTGAAATGAGACTTACTGCCTTTGTGACAGAAAAACTAATCTGTAAATAACTAGGTCGATACCTCTGCTGGTGGAACGGGTATTCACCAGCCCAGTTGTCAGACTTGTTTGGTATGAGAATTATCGAACAATGTTTTACAGAAATTTGCTGCATAACGCACTGAAAATACGGAAAGGCCTCCAAGAGTATAGCACTTAGTTGATGTTCCTGTCGTCGGATTTGGCTTCCTATTTCGAATTAAATGGATTTTAGTGCTCCTTTTACTATGTTTGGATCTTGCACTTCCTATGTTTTGGTTGAAATGATACTGATGAGAGGTTACTCCTTGAAATGTACATATAGCATACATAAATTCTAAAAAAGAACTTTCCGAACAGCTTAATTCATCACAGTGATGTCAATTATTTTCTTGAACTAAGTCACAGAAGATCTAAAACCAGTTTAAATCGACAATTAGAAGGATGTGCTATACCTAGAGTAATAAATTGGTCGATAGTTTTTAAAATTGAAATTCTATTCCCTATTATAAAGCGCGTTGGTTTGTGCAATAATTTGGTAAATTGTATTGCTTACCTTTACGTTAGCACTCGTCTAACTGTAAGGTATTGACTTAAACAAGATTTATATAGATGACTACAGGGCACGCGATCAATGTATCTTTATACACCAACTATTATAGAAGTGAATATATCTTGGCATATTTGATGAAAGTTAGTGCTGTTTAACATAAAAACTTCTAACCCACCGGAGTGGTGTCCAGGGCTCGACTCAAAGAGCGGACCCATCGCGATCCCACGGTTGCCGGTAGGGGAGTCCTCTCGGGGTCACACAATGGAAAGCCTGGCGGGGGACCATAGTGGGTGGCGTGTGTGGGGAATACCAGGCTCCATGCACATAAAAGATCCCCATTGAAGATTTCGAAAAAAGTAGGCTGATGACGCTTCAAAAGGCTAAATTTTCCGTTCCTACGAATCACCCTTTACCAGTGTTTTGTCCCGCCCCACCCCACCCTCAATTTCGATAATTTTGATAATTGTGTCTTCGTTCTAAGTATGCATATAAACATTTGCCACTTAACGTTAAGCAACCAACAATCATTCAATCTAAGTTTGCGCATTTCTTTTGTGGTAGTAAGCATATCAATAATAAGCTTGAAGAAATTGTGATAAAAATGGGATTTTAAAACCATTTCATTTGTTTTCAACATTTCTCTTTTTTTTGTTAGAATAAAGCAGAAATAAATATTAATTAATATTGGCAACCCTTAAGATGAAATATATTTACATATTACCACTTAGATATATATTCGATATAGTCTCTTTAAAAAGCCCAAACGCATTACAAGTACAAGTCGTTATTTTCCGCAATTGCCAACCAACCACAAACAAGTAGGTTTTAATTGCTGCGGGCTAACAATGTCTGCTTACCTACAACGGTAGAGTATAAATTTACCAAGAGAGGTTATCCAAACTGTTTATTGGGGAGTTATGTTATACAATAGCGGCAAATTTAAAATATCCGAAAGAGAAAAAAACCACTTTCAACGACTCCACTAATTAAGTTGTTTTAATTGCCTAAGAACATCGGAGAAAAATAAATCATAACCGAAGAAAATCTATGAACATTGGAAATAGGGAAAGATATGTTAATCATTTACCCAACAACGGCATTGAATAAACACTGGAGTTTACATATCAAATATTTGTCGTTCTACCCCAAGATTCGAGCTATTGTGACATCTGTATACAGCGCATTAGACCTCTAATCCAAAATCTTCTAAACATAAATATAGCTTCAATCACCGATTTATCACTTCCGACGTCGGCTTAAGGCGAAAAGAGAGAAGACCAAAGGGTCGGACAAAAAGGAAAACGCGGACAGACACGGCAATCTCTAATCCAATCTGGAAATAGTTATTCCAAACGTATGGGGAAAGGCTTTAATGATATTGTTCAAGGCTGTACCACTTGGTTGAGAAAGTAAACATCTTTTTAATTAAACTACTGAAGTACTCTTAGTAGTGATCTCCTCAGAGTCTTTTATTTGCGCCATACAGTTTTATAAATTAGATAAAATGAACCTTTTCATAAAAATATTAATCAGTTTTTAAATGGATCTACAAAATAAATGTTTTTTTATAATAACAATTAATGTCGTACTGCTGTTATATAATTAATGAAAAATGCTTCCAATTTACAATCGTTGGTACAAAATTTAAAGAGTAACGATTGATTTTTTCCTGATCAGTGTATGCTAGATACTACCAGTAAGAAAGGAGTCCAGTGTAGAATACCCATGTGAGAGATCAGAAGTGCATAGTCCAATGAGACAAGACAAATTTGAAACAAACTGAAAGATAATACGAAAACAAAAGGAACAAAGGCTTGGAAGCCATTAACTCCTTTATAGAACAGGAGTGGGATCAGGTGCTCTAGAAGGGTAAGCATCCTCTGTCTTGCGCGCAACACCCGTCCTGGAATCCTTAAAGTATAATCCGGGTTAACGTAAATCCGAGATGAGGTCAACTTATTTTTGTATTACCGGTAACAGGTTCAGTTTGATAAACTCTTGGATTGGTAATGCAGTAACATGAACAGGATGCATGATCAGGTAATATAAATAAGCAACATTGAAAGTAGGTGTGTATTACTTCAAATGATTGATCAAGCCATTTGTTATTTATTCAAGAAAAATTGAAACAAGCAGAATATATACAGGCTATAGATCAATTGTTCCTACATGTGGGAGTAATCTACATGTCTGTTTTGCTTTGCTGAACAAACCCTTTCATCAGCAGCATTAGAACCAATATAAGGAAGACAAATAATTGAATTGAAGATATGATGCATTTTTAGGTTATTACAGAAAAAGCATCATATGCACTTAAAGTATAAACACAGCATTGGCTAGCATTTACAATGACTTTTTAATAAACAAACAGTTCAAAGTTCGAAGGCAGTGTCTAAGTAAATTGGTACACCAATTTGTATTGACCTGCCTTGCATACTTGCTAAGAAACACACCTAATCATTAAAGCTCCTTTGACTTAAGGCACTGATCATTGAAAATGAGATCAAGGACATATATGGATTAACTAGATTTTGAGCACGCAGAAATGAAAAATGTGAAGTAAGCCGGTACATGAAGCTCGGGATAAATGAGTGCAGCAAAACATTTATTCTTCTTGAGTTAAAAATAGATGTATGACAGATTTTCTGCATACTTAAAAATAAAAGAGCATCTGAATTCAGCTTTCATAATTCATAATACAATAATTTGTGTTTTTTCCAACAGACCAAACTAGGATTTTTATTAGATTTTGCAGTAGTAAAATTCAGCATGTGAAGATTAAGTAGTCATATTATAAAATGAATATCCATCATTAATCTTTGTCCAAATAAAACTGGCCTAAATCATAACTTATCATCTGTACCTTTTAACTCTTGAATATGCTATCTCATACGTTTTTTTCATAAATTCAATTGGTTCTCGCCAATATACCAATAACAAAAAACCTAATTTGTTCTATTCTACAAAGGGTCAGTACTAGTCAAGTGTAGAAGGCTTGGAATCCACGGATCGGTTGACACGACAGTGGAAAGATATCCATTGTTTTTTGTTAAATAGATATTTCGTATTGTTCAACCACATCATGATGGCTATCGAAAAATTTCCGGAGTGATGACTTTAATCTTTCCTAGTTAAACCCTTAATTGATTCAGAAGCTTTCTTGTCAGCAGCTCTCTTTATCAATAAAATACTGACAGGAAACACACACCCCCGAGTAGCGTATGAACAGAGTATGCAGCTGTGGCTGGAATGTTGCTTTTGAATTTAACACGTTTTTGGATGGAACTCATTTTCGATACATCAACATATTATAATTTATCAAACTGAATGTCGATAAACTATCTTAAATCAACAATGATGTCTAAGCAAGTTGGTCTCATTGAAATTTTAGTATTTTTGCAAGTAACAACCAACCAACCAACATTTGAGTGGACCGCATGGATTTTACCTCTGATTAACAAACTTCCCTGCAAATGGGTAAACCCAAAACATGGCGTCTACATTTATCAGCTCAAATGTTTTTTCAAGAGCATGTGTCCAATACAGCGATTTTCTAGAAAGAGCTGGGTGGCAGACACAAAAACATGTCAGACAGGAATATATTGCTCCTCGTTTGAAGTCATCACTCAAGAAATTCTATACCACAATCTTGTCGTCCGGTATGAAATATCCGTTTACAAATGAAGACGAACTTTTTCCTGTGAAGTTTTGGTGTAAAAAACAGGTTGTTGGCTTTCTCCGCCTGGAAGATGAGATCCCATGAAACCTTCCCGTTTACCCATAAGTTCGCATTGTCTGTTGACTTTCCCCTTTTGTCTGGGTTCGGTTTTCATTCGCTTCCTCTTAGTTTTGTTGACGCCAGTTTGAAAAATAACGTTTTTTTATGTAAAGGGCAAAAAGGCCAGATCGAAGACCTAGTTACGAACGTATGATGATATGGATTATCCTTTAAAGGACATGAAAGGGACTTGTTAAGGAACAGTTATTTGTATCAAGTCAGAATAAACATAATGAAGGATTATAACATAGCTTGGTGAAGGAAGACAAAAGCAAAAAAAAAAAATTAAAAAAAAATAAAAACAAGATTGTGGATAAATGTCAAGGAAACTTAACCACAAAACACTTAATTTCATGACATCCATTATGTTATACAAATTTATCCCCATGATTGTTAAATGTATGTTTTTTCATAAAGGTTAAAAAAATGTGATTTATGTAGAATATTATTTATGTTGTTAACAAATATCGTCAACACCGGGATTTCCATGTACAGATTTATCATGTGCATAAAATGCGTTTCATCTGGTTTTGAGAACCGGTTGGCGCTGGTTAATGACAAATATTTTTATAAGCATTGTTATAAAACCTCATTCACACTGACTGGTCGAACAGACTTATATAAAAAATGCTTTCGATATTATCTTTTTTTTTGATTTTACGTTCATGTGATCCATTAAACATATCAAACATTTACATAAGTATCATTATTAATTAACTTTTTTTTTTGCTTTCCGTTGCGACTTTATCATGTGTGCATTGACTAGAATCGACTTTAAACAGTCAGTAGCCCCAAACGCGTTTTTTATTATTATTATTATTATTTTTTTTTTTTTGGAGCAATTAAAAAATATATTGTTGTACTTCATGCAAAATCGATTCGTGATTCGTTAAAAAGCATTTATTAATTTGCCTTATCTTTTGAATGCTCGGCCCATACCTAGCAACATGTGATAATTTCATCCGAAGGGCAAGCTTAGATCGGTTTTGGCTTCCTATTTCGATTTGTTTAGATTTGAGTACTTCTTTTGCTATGTTTGGATCTCGGACTTCCTATGTTTTGGTTCTGATCCCACTGCTGAGAGGTTACTCCTTAAAATATACATATAGCATATAAAATTCATCTTATTGCCTCAACATTTGTAAACTTGTAATTAAAAACCACCTTGTCGATGCTACTGCTCCTCGAAGGTATTCACCAGCCCAGCTGTAAAACTTGTCCGACATGAATTTATCAACAAATATTAAAGAAATTTGCTGCATTTGTTTTAATTTTAAAGCACTGAAAAATTGGAAGGCTTCGAATAGTTTAACACTTACTTGTTGTCCCTACCGTCAGATTTTGGGTTCCTATTACGATTTGTTTGGATTAAAGTAATTCTTTTACTATGTTTGGATCTCGGACTTCCTGTGTTTTGGTTCCGGTGCTACTGATGAGAGGTTACTTAAAGCATATAAAATTCACTTTATTGATTCAACATTGGTAAACTTGTATTATATATCAACTCTGGATAATATGTATAAATACACAAGCTAAATTATCAAATGCTAAATTATCATACGTTGTTTTATAAATGGGTTGAAATGGTAAGTAATAAGAAAAACTGTAATATAAGCAGCAATTTTTTTCCATTTACTGAAAAAGCTTTATATTTTTTTACTGAAAGGAAATAAAAATTTCGTTTCTCAAATATATCAATAATAAAAACACCATAAATTTCTGTCTTTAATGATCACAATCTACATCTTACCGGTAAACTTGCAGGAAGGATGCAGATATCACAAGACTTTTACATATAGATTATTACATGGCTTTTTTCGTATCACATATTATATCAGCCAATGGCCATGATATCAGACCGAAAGCTTTAGCTCGAGGGCTGGTATTGGCAAAGGGCTGATATAGTATGCGATACGAAAAAAGCCATTTTATAAACTGTTTATCATATGCCTCATCTGCTTCTGTATAGAAAAGAAAATATGCCAATATCGTTTTATTATCAGTAACTTGTGTAAAGCAAAAATCGTGTCAATGTATAACAACACCGAAATATAAACTGACAACACAGTATAAAACGCCTACGGTTCTTTATAGGAGAACTCTAAACTAATTTGTCGTGATACAATTCTAATTTTTGGAAGTTTAATCATTTTTTTATCTAATTTGGAAAAAATTCTCAAGTAATTATCAGTTTTTCTTTTCGCGTTTTCATTTACATATCATAAAGATACTTTTATGGACTGTATCTGCTTCATCAATTCTTTCTTCATCTATTTATATCTAGAAAATTTGAGATGATCAGACAAGTTGAGCAGACGATAAAAAATGGAAATATTATTACAAAAAAAAAAAATAATAATAAAAAACACCTCAGTCGAAATTCCGGAAATGGACGTTATATCGATCGCATGCTTGTTAACGCATGGAAGTTATCGCACGCTTGTTATCGCATGGTTATGCATCAATTTTATGCAATATAGCGAAATAAGCTTTTTATCAGAAAAAAGAACCCTTCATTATACCATGCAATTATCACTGTATTTCTTATAAGTATATTATAAAAATTTTTATTACCGTTACAAAAATTTAATACAAAATACGGCTGCAAATGTATACTTTTGATACGACAGGGGATATCACATCCGACGATCTATGGAAACATTACATAAAAATCTTTGCCAATTTAAAAATGATCCCTTGAATCTAACGGTTCCGTTTAAAATTATCCAAAATAAGTTCGACATTTTAGTCAATTCATTTAACTTGTTTTTGTTGTTATAGATATTTAAAAACTTTTTGCATCATTACACAAATATTAATACATTTGGCTTTGCATCAATCTTATTTTTGTTAAGTATTAAATCGTCCGACAACTGTGTTTGATGACATCTCGTGTCGAGAGGCTTGATGTTTTATCATCAGGAATCTCACTCTTAGTTCACTTTCAGTAACTGCGAGCATTCATTAGAGATGTACCTTCTTTTTGCATGTATTTTTGTTTAGTATATTTTGTGTAATTAAGGAACTCTCTAGTGTGACTCTCTGTTTGATTTTTATAGTTTGTCGGTTACTGCTTTTGTTTTCTTTAATTTTTTCCTTTGACATCTAGTTGGGGGAGGGTTCGGTACCCAGTAAACTAGTTTAACCCCACCACATGTATCATGTGCCTGTCCCATGAATGTATCACAAAATAGCAATATCAATTTGATGCACTGTATTCAAGTCAGGAATTGTGGTCATAGGTTTGTCTTTGTGTTTGCTGTTCTGTTACATGTTCATTTCTGATAATATTCAGGTAAGAGAAGTATTATTTTTCTAAAACACGATTTTTTATTTGGTGCGATTTAGAGCTTTTCGCAATGAGTGGTATTCCACCATTGTTGAGACCTCTAGATTTGACAATTCCTCTGTCTTTCTCTTGGTTGGAGTGAAGTCTCTCTGATAATTAACCCATATATCTTTTCATTTTCATAAACTGCAGAATTATGTACTAACGGCTTATGTACGAAAATAAAGAATCAGGAAAAGGTGTATATTTTCTGATACAGTTTCTGAGTCGAGTGAAAAGAATTGTCACGAGTGGGGTCAAATTTAACCTTCCCCATAATGTACTGAGTACTGATCCTAAGAAACTTTTTATGGTAGTGCGTTGTCGTCATCATCTGCAAATCTCGGGTGACATTTTTTCCACAACACACTAATCCAAGTGTTGTATGTTAATACTATCAGTTAAAACACTTTTTATCTCAAATGAAGTACTGACCGTTAAATATAATGCATTTTTTGGATAAAAATTCGTATGTAAACTCGAACTTGAAAAAAGTTTATTGACACAAGAATCTCATTCACCACTATTTAAGAACACGAACTGTAGTCAATCAGACGAAAGATAGAACGATTACTCAGACAACAAACATAGATATCAACAATTTTTTTGTGTTGAAACAGAAGAAAGGAGGTGAAATTCTTAACATAACATCTCCGTCTCGTTTAAAAGAGGACCTCAACAGACGATTTCTTTCACGCGATCATGAATAATTATTTTTGAGCATTGATTTTTTAATAAATATTCTAGATCATTTAGATTTTAGAATGAATAATCTTACATATTGTTTTATTCAACAACTTTTAATCCAATATTCGTTTTTAACACCTTTATTAATATGAAACGACAATAATTCTGTATGACACCAACACTGCAGTCATTCTCGATTTTTAACATAACTCGATGAAGTCACTGTTTTACTCAACAATTTTAAACCAACCTAACAGGGTCGAGACTGTCAGATCATTAATACAGATTCGGATTAAAATATTAAAAAGGTGATTAACAGTAAAGCTCCTTCAGTTTTCAGGAACCCCTGTCTTGAGAGACTTGTCCGCCATCAGTGAAATATTTGTTGCTGTTCCAGCCGATAAAACCTCAAATTACATTGTATTTGTTTATAAAAACAATGCCTTAATTGCTTGATAAAAGAGATTGGCATCAATGACACATCTGGTAACCCAACATATACACCTACTACACTTTCTAAAGAAGAGATTGTCGTTAATCACAGGTCGGTTCTATCTTCGTTTGTTATTGACAGCAAAGAAGACGAGTCGGATATGGTGGCTTCTTTATTCTGGATACCAAAACTACAAACTCCATATAAAGAAAGATATATAGCGGGTTCATTCAGGTGCTCCACTCTTTTTAAAATTACTTAGAGCTTGAAACTGACATGAAAGCTACTGAGCCAAGGGTTTCTCAGGGAAAGATTAGAATCATAACTCCGGAAGTTTTCGGTCGCCATCATGATTTGTTTGACCGGTACGAAATATCCATTTCACAAATGACAATGGATATCTTCC
>JAULBM010066589.1:0-10171 GCA_032357055.1 Geukensia granosissima | reverse complement strand
CACCCCCACCCCCGAATTTTTATATAACATTCATATCTTTGGCTTATTTTTCAAAATGAAAAAACATGAAAAGTTGCATATCTGCCTTTTGACATCTGTCACTTCACAGGAACCTTTTAATGGTGAAAAAAACTAAGTCGTAATTTTCATATCTTCTGCATGAATTGTGCAAAATAAAATTCCTCACCATATGCCCGTCTGCTTTATATTCTGACAATCAGCCAAGTTTTATCATTATCCAGCAAGTAATAAAGGAGTACTAACGAACCACATATAAGGGTAAGAGCGACTAATTTCATGTATCCATATTTTCCGCTGAAAATGTCAAAAATTAAAGTTTGTCTAGTTTTAAATAAATCAAAATCAATATACAGCATTATCCGTGGTCTGTTTTTTGACACTTTAAAGGAGCACTCATACAAAAATTTTTTACCAATATTCTTCTTAATTGACGGTTTTTATTGCAGACCGAAAAATACGCCTACTAAAACTCACTAGTTAAGCTTGTGGCTTGTAAATTAATAAGAGGTTTACTAGAAAAAGCTTATTCTTTACTTAATTGTACTGAAAGCATATTAACTTACTTAAGTGGTTAAGGATTTCAAAGACAATAGGTTTACTTCCGTCTGTAGTATATTTGACTAGGTTTTACTTTCAAAGTGGCTAGATTCATCGATAACAGGAAAATATTTTCCCGTACAGTGAAATTAAATAAGCAATTCGTTGGTCATCAAATCTGCTTACCTTCTGGAATACGCGTAAACCTTCGATTCTTGAGAGTCATCGCTATATTTCGTACATATATGTTCTTTTTTTTTATTTGGCATTAACTGACGTGTTTCATCACTGTTGATGATTTTCCTAGTTGCAATGCATTTTGCTCTGTTTTTTTTTTATACTTCTTTCGTTACAAAACAGAGCCTACAACTGAGTAACTTTCAAAAGCATTTTGCTGTAAAACTACGATCTTTTTTTAATAATGTCTTGTTACTTCATCTGAGAAAACACATCCAGCAATGATTAATTTACAGAGACCTAACATACTCTTGCAAAAATAATGCTCTAGCTACACATTTTAGCTACAAGTGGCCATCTCGTATTAACAATAGATGACTATATGACTTTCAGTAGTATGTGTTCACTTAAGTATGCGCAATGTATTACACGTACTGTTTTAAGTAATTCACCGACTTTGTATATATAAAACTGCACACTATTTTCTTTTTTAAATCAAATAATTCCCTTCAATATTTTATTATATGAAATAACAAAAGGGTCTGCGCAGGTAGTCTAAATAAAGGTCTAAGCTTACTTCTAATACTTGTTCTGGTGAATTCATTTATGATATAATAAATCATAGTTAGTGAATTCGACAGAATCAGTACAATGTAATAGGAATTAAAGGCCTCGAAAAATATCGCACTTAGAAGTTGTTCCTGCCCATTTCGATTTGTTTTGACTTGAGTGCTTTTTGCTATGTTTGGACCTTTGACTTCCTATTTTTTGGTTCTAATGCTACTGAAGATATGTTATTCCTTGAAATGTAAATAAAGTAAACTTAAATTCTCAATATTTTATTCAATTTTGGTAATTTTGCATTTTAAGCCACTGCATCTTCTAATGGGTCATGCATGTATAGGGGAAAACATTGTGAAAAAAGACACCAATAGTACACCGTGGACATTGATCTATCAAATACCATTCATTACAAAAGTTGACAGTTTTAATATTCGACGTTTCTCTTTAACTTCACAATAGATACACAAAAAGAAAGTAGTAAGTCCAGTGTAGAATACCACGAGAGATCGGAATGCACATTTCAAAGAGACAAGGAAAATTTGAAACAAATTAAAAGATAAAACGAAAACAAAAGGATCAAAGTCTTGGAATCCACGTACTACTTTACAAAGCAGGAGTGGGATTTATTAAGTCAGAGTAAATGTCGAGAAGATCATACTCCATCTCAGTCAAAAAACAAAAGGAGTTGTTGAATCTTGGTTAATCACAAGGCCTTCAACAATGGTGTAAATCCCAGGTCTTGTGACGTGCTTAAGATTCAAAAATTATCCCCTGTATCTTCAGATTTTTTTTATCTAAAAATAGACTACTATATAACATTGATCAATGCAATATTTGACAGTGACTATTATACATCAAAATATAAAATTTCAATTAACAAAACTGATCTCAGATGATTAATTTCTGTTCCACTGAAGCATACATTAAAAACAAGACCAACCCTCGCTTTGCTTTTATGTGCCTCTTCCAAAACTGGACTCCTGGCCGTTATTTGTTCTTTCGTTATTATTTTTTAATTGTCATTTATATTACAATCCTATTCAAATATTATATGCGGATGTCATCTTTTATGTTTACTTTTAAATATAAAATCAATTTAACATCCTTGTTTGTATCCTTGTGAGGACTCGTATAATTTGAAAAATTTCAAGTTTGTTTTAGATGGATAACGTTCTCCTTAACTTTCACATTCGTAACGATTATTCTCGACTTTGTCGTGTTTTACTTTTTGTTTTTCTTGCATCCTTCACACTTTCATCTACTTAAACAGCATAATATAGGGACGAAAAACTTTTTTGTTTTATTCCCACTTTTGATACACATCAACTAAAGGAAATTCGAAGATACCAAAGGGGCAGACAGAAATCAGACAGAAGACAGACAAGACCATGGCTAACAAAATGAAACGAAAGACAAACATAGAACACACAACACTATACTGAAAACTAAAGCTGGAATAACACGAACCCTACAAAAACCAGGGTGAGCTCAGGTGCTCCGGAAGGGTAAGCAAATCCTGCTCCACTAGTGGCACCCGTCGTGTTACTCAGAAGTCAAAGCTGGTGTAAAGTCACAATCGATGTTAGTCACAACCGGTATAGGGCATTTTATGAATAATTTTTCTAACTTAATCTATAATTGTATGCGCAGCAACGGTTATTGTTAGGAGTTAAACCTAAATCAATTCTGCAACAAAATTACATTTTTTTTATTTAAAAAAGTTGAAATCTCATTTGAAAAATTTGACGAACGGTATACTAATGGATCTTTCTGTTAAACGCGTAATATATTTATATACATAGGGAATACATTCCAGAAACGCACAGACACAGGATAAAAATATTCATATGGAAGCGTACACAAATTTAATAATTTTTTTTTTGTTTACCTCAAATTTAGGTCACAAAATTAAGTACGGCGGTGTCAATTTGTGATTTCTCAATGTTTTTCTGCGTACGCGGGTACCAAACAATATGGCAGATTCTATCACACTCATAGTGCAATGCAAACAATTAACAAGAAAAGTACCCCCATAACCATGAAGATTTTTCAGAAAATTGTGTTCATATAAAGGCGGCCATTTCGACTTATTCCAGGAGCAAAGGACCAAAAATATTTTGGGCAGAAGTAGGCTGTTCTCTGTACCCTGATGTATATGAAAAATGAAAGGTGTCTAATATCCAAATTGTATATTGTTGGTTTTGAGCAATGTATATTAAAAGAACATCCAACAGTGCTTGTTGTACAACGGACACATGACACATAGAAATTGCTTTAATTGTGAAAATATTCCGAAATTAATTCATTTGAGACGAAATTTGATACAATTTTGTCGATTTTAATATAGATCGCACAAAATATTTTTGTGGTGTTTTGTGCGGACATATCTATTTTGAACAAAACACGCCCAGAAAGTTTGACTTAACAGAAAATGATACATTCTTGTTGAAATGGTCAAAGTTCCCCTGTCGGTTTGTCAAAATCAGGACAATTATATGAGTTTAGGTTATCAATTATAAAAAGACCTACTGTTGTGTCATAAACCTTAAATATGGGCCAAATATTGGCCTTAACGTTCCTTCTTCTGTGCAAACATTAAGTGGAAGAAGTGTCATTTCTTGGTATTTGTGATCTTTAAATTGAGATATTCAAATTAAATTTCATAAAGTTTTTTTTTTTGTATTTGCAAACATAAATAAATTATTCCATTTATTCTTAAAAACAAACAGTGAAAAAAACCAAACGCGCTGAAAAGAGGATATAACTCTTTATACTTCTTATTTCCAGAAAATATTTTAAAATATACTTTTTCACAACGAATATTTTGTACAAATAACTCGGGTTAATACAAACTGTTATTATATTTTATGTCGAAGCACTAAAGTTTTTTATTTCTTGTCATTTTCCTGTCATTAAAAATATGTCCGGCCTTTTATTTTAACTGAAATGGTCCGAAGCATACTTGGTCTGGCCACTTCTCCTGCGCTATACTGTATACTCAAAAGTACAAGAAGACACTAAAGAATGCTTAAAAACTTAATATTACCTTCAGGTCAAAGGTAAAGGTAATATGAAAGACCCATGATCCAAATATTGTAAGCCTACATCAAAAGGCGAACACTACTGTTTGAAAAATTCGTGCATACAATTATTAATATGAGTAAATCAAAAGAATAACAAGTAGATCTAAAATCTTTCATCATTTTACTGTATTTACAAAACTAATCTAAACTTTACTGATTTGCATTTGTTAGGTATCATTATTAGATGGAATTCTAAGATACCAAAGGGGCAGACAGAAATCGTTATGTCAGAAGACAGACAATACCATGACCAACAAAAAAGATAGACAAACATAGCACACATACTACATTACACTGAAACTGGAGTAAGTCGAACCCTACAAAAACCAGGATGAGTTCAGGTGCTCTGGAAGGGTAAGCAACTCCTGTTCCAAATAGTGGCACCCGTCGTGTTACGCAGTAGACAAAGATGGGGTTTAGTCAAAATCGATATTAGTCCAAACCGGTATAGCAACGGATTTTTAGTCACGACAGTGGGAAGATATCCATTGTCATTTGTGAAATGGATAGTTCGTACCGGTCAACCAACTAATTATGGCGACCGAAAAAAAAATCCGGAGTGATACTCTAATTTTTCCCTGAGAAACTCCTGACTCAGTAGCTTTCTTGTCAGCTGCAACCCTCCATAAAATCCTGATAGGAAGCACAAGCCCTGGAGTAACGTAACAACTAAAAAATATACACTCCGTATGCAGCTGCGGCTGCAATGTTGCTAGACATTAGGGAAAGATTATAATGAGAAATCGAAGTCATCTCTCTTGTCGTAAAGTTTTGTTGTTAACCCGCCCTTATTGTCAATTTCTAGATGTTAGTCTAGGTATGAAGCGGAACTTTCTGTTTCTGTAGTATATTTGATTTCAAGTTCAATGTGATAGATGCGGTCAACATAGTCACCGAATTTAGAGTTATTCAGTGAAAGGACATCATCTATGTAGCGGAACGTGAAACCAACAGGATTGAGCCAACTTTTTCTCTTTTCTCTGCAGATGACTCTGTATGAAGTCAGTTACGAAAGGGTGCACAGTTGGTCCCCATTGGAATGCCGACCGTCTGTTCAAACACGCGTCCGTCGAACATTACAAAAATGTTGTCAAGAAATCTAATAACATCATCAGAGTACTTTTTGTTAGAATCAAAGTGGTTGAAAACAAAATAAGGTTTGTCGCTCCCTAGAATCATATATTTGAAACTGCGTTTTCCATCTTTGTAACAAAACAGAAATGAACTAAAGTTCTCAATTTTCGTTGAGTTTTGAATGTGGAATAGTAGTATACAGGGTGGAAAAAATCAAATGTTTTGATGCTATTAAAAGAGGAAAGTGACCTTCATTTGAGGCATTCTAAAAGATCATTGGATTTGTTAAGAATCCACATTAGATTGTCGCCACCTCTAGAATGGCTTGTTTCACAGTAACTCTGGAGCCCGTTTTTTACTGCTGATAGAATAACTTCAGTTACTTGGAGAGAGGTTTTATGGAGCATTTGGCAGACCCTGCAGTGTTACGTTGTTTGTAAGGACATTTGTGAAGGTTTGGAATCTAGTAAAGTGGAGGAAGATCAAATTCTTCCTTCTAAGTTGAAATTCCAAAAGAAGACAAAACTGACCGATGATTGTCAAGGCTTATCAAATGAAGAATTGAGGACAGACGTATCTGAGAAAACTTCCAGAACAAACATAATTACATGTATAATATGTAATTGTTTTCTTATATTATAAACTTATTTTTAGGTCACAAGGCACGCTTAACATGACGACATAAAATATTTTGTCCCACATATAAATCAGCATGAATAAAGGGGGAGAAGGTTGAAAGTTATAAACGCCTTACAATACAAATAAATGCTGTCAATAGGACAGAATAAATATGAATGTAACCTGCCCTGCTATTTATAGTCGAAAAATGACTACAGCATTTTTTTAAATTTATATGAAGGAAAATGAAGAGATATGGGGTAAATGTCTGGAAGACTGCACTCCAACCACGAAGAAAACAAAGTAATTTACAGCTCCAGTGTAGAATACCCATGTGAGAGATCAAAACTGCATAGTCCAAAGAGAAAATAAAAATTGAAACAAACTAAAAGATAAAACGAAAAAAGGAACCTTTGATCCATGGTATCTACGAACTCCTTTACAAAACAGGAGTGGGATCAGGTGCTACTGAAGGGTAATTATCTTCTGTCTTGAGCACAACACCCGTCGTGGAATCCTTAAACTCTTATCCGTGTAAACGTCAATCCGAGAAGAGGTCAACATATTACAAATCTAAAGGTCTTCATAAGGCCTTCAACAAGAATGGAATACCACTGCTTGTGAAAAATTCTAAAATGATAGGCTGATACATGTTCTATTACATATAAAATGCCTGGATATTTAACGTAAGGCGCAATTCACATATAAATCAGTAAAAAAATACGAATGTGATGAATTCTAGTAAATTTAGAAGAAAAATGTTTAAATTGGAATGTTGCATTTTATCAATGGTCTTGCTGTCCTATGGAATAAAACCACATACGAACCATATATAATGTATAATTATTATTTAAAGAAGGCGTATATGGCAAGGGGATAACTTTGACCTATTGTCATTGATAAAAATTGAACATCTGTTGTACCAAAACTTTCGTTTTTGACATAAGCACTCACATTGGCACCTTAAAAATTTCCTATACATATTTGAAATTAAACAAAATACTTTAAAATTAAACTCTTCAAGGTATCTGTGAATGTGCTGTGTAAAACATTCTGATTGGAAACAGGAAAAAACCAAGGTTTTGGCATTTTTGATTGACCCCACAGTTTTACAAGTTATATTTCAATGTTATTCTTGCTCAAAAAGCTAGAATGTTAGAGCTTCAGTTAGCGTATGTTCCTTAATTAAAAAATGCAAGATTAGTAGGCTAAAAATCCATTTTTGTTGCTTTACACCTTTGCTGTATATGTTTAAATTTTAAACAAGCTTCGAAACGTAGTGCACTTGTCCCAGCCGTCGAATTCGGCTTCCTTTTTCAATTTGTTTGAATTTTAGTACTTCCTTTACTATGTTTGAATATAGGACTTTCTTTGTTAATACTCAAATACTCAAATACTACTGTTAGAGCATAATAAAAATCATTTATTTAACATAAGTAAAATTGTATTTTTAATATCCTATTGCTAAACGATTTACAAGTTCAAATTTCTGCAATACAATTCCAATTGGCTTAAAGTTTTTTTGTTTTTTTTTTTGTTTTTTTTTAAGAGAAATGAAGATTTTCAATGTTTAACCTTACAATAACGTATGATTTGCTCTGGCGGCCATATTTAAATTTTGATGGACAACAGAAATTTGCCTTTGGTTTAGATTGTCTAGAAAACATTTATCCCAAGTTTGGCTCAATTTGACCACGTAAAGACTATATTCTCAATACAATTAATTAAGCAGTATCTGCGAAGAAGACCAATTTACCAACAGACACGCTGGACAACCGCAAAGAGATTACTAAAGCTTTTGTGGGCCTTTTGGTCATGTGAGCTTATGTACATTTCATGAACTGGGTCATTCACTTTTCCTTTGTACGAATCTTCATGATTCTTATAAGATACAATGTTAAAAAGTTTCGGTAACTTTTGCAAAATTCGAACTATTTATCAAGCTTCCAGTTTTTCTTTACTCATTTGAAAAATTGGTTGCATCAAAAATGCGAAAATGGACAATTTGTCAGGACTTTAATTAACATTCTTAAAAAACATGCGATACCCAGTCCATGAAACGCACATTAAACGAACAACTTTATTAACGACCAATATAGTTGTGCTTTCTTTATTTTACAATTCTTACAGTCTACGTTGTTATCGCCTCTTGTTAAAGCGCAATGACACAGTGGGGGAGCAAAGTCCAAGGAAATATCTATAAATCACACCAGCTCTAATCGGTGTTTAAACATGGAAATGGGTTCGGTCCTTAAGTCTGCCTTTGGCAGCTATATTGTAAAATAGGGACGATCAATATATGTGGCTTGAAACAATACTCAAAACAAGTTAATGATTTATTGTTGTTATAAATCACAGCATTTCTATACTGAACAAATTCAACAAGACGGTAAAATACTTAAGGTGGTAATTCAACATGAGTACAATTAACTTATCATTTATGGTTTAATATTAAATGAGAGTACATGGTGGATGTCCCTATAAAAATATATGGTGCCGACGTTACACTTTAACTTAAGGTTGAGGTGCAGAGTGAAATATTAGCTGTAGTGCAGCACCAGAATTTAAGGTGCTAGTAGATGGTGTTGGTGCAATTAATGGTTCTGCACCGAGAATTCCTGGTGCTGTAACCTCAGTGTTGTACCAAAATGGTGCAAAATTTATGGTGCTGCACCAAATATATCTCTGTGCAGTTCGTTCAAGGTGCACCAAAAATGGTGCAAAAATGATAATGATTCAAACTAATTTGCACCTCGTAAGCCAAAATATAATTAACTTCAACTATCCACAGTTAGGTGCAGCACTGTAAAAATTAGCTATTCTGGTGCATCAAGACCTCAGATCAACGTTTCTGGTCCAAGGAGCACCAAAATCAAATAAAATAATTTCATAGTCACACGAAAATGGAATCCGCCTAATACAGATGAAATGTAATAATTAAAAAAGTTTTATTTCAAATTTTGCTAAGATCCGTACTAGCCAAAGAAGCTAAATTTAATATTCCAGTGACAAGTTGCACTAACACTTTTCAAGGTGCAACTCACGAGCGTTACTTCAACAATAAGCTAAATTCAACATAATCTTAACGAGTTAATTAAAAAATATAATTAAGAACACGTATTTAGTAAAAATATATTACCATCGCGACTGCGGATTCAAGCTGGGCTTGAGACATTATTTTGAATCTGCGTGTAATTCAAGAATGTACGTCCTCTCGTTTGAAAGAAATTCTCAAATCTGACGTGTTACGCTCAGTGACGGTAACTGACGTCATAAAATCTTAGCCAATGAAAATACACTGTGCTTTGACCAAACACTTCCGGCCAAGCAAGTAAAAAAAATAACCATGTACTCTCGGCGATGTTTATGTTAAAATCACAATATACAGGCATGCATTAAAGCTGACACTGATATGCAACTATTCTACTATAATGTCTGAAGCAGACACGCATCAACTAACAGAAAACAAAGGTATTTGATAGTAAAAATATAGCTCGGAAGCACCCCACGTATCTCCAAAACATGGAGTTCCCTAAATATGTTAAAACACTGACTTGCGTCTTTTCCTGCAATAATTCAGGTTAGAAAGTTACAAAAAACATGAAATATGACATACCTTGCTGCAGTTGTTATATTCAATAGCGAAATGAAATAAATACAGTAATTATTGATAACGGTAAACATAAATAAATTTGCATATAAAGCGCTTTCGGTTACTTTCCAATTGACGTGATGCAAACAATTAGTTGTGGAAGTTAAACGTCGATTATATGATCGTTAAAATAAATATGCAAAAATTAATTGAGCTGAATAAACCGTGAAATAGCACCTTTTGATAAATTAGACAACACAATAATTATATAAAAAAAAATAATTTAACAAGAAGCATATTCAATAAATACAGTTACACCGGAAGGCCGGCATGACACTTACATAAAATCGAAAAAAGTATTAAGTTAAGATTAACAGATTATTTTTTAAAATAAACAGTATCAATTCAATATATACAAACTCGAGAATGTTATATGTGGGCATTGATAATCATATAATTCATTTCAGCAACTTCATATACAAATTGGAAACCAGCCACTGTAACA
>JAULBM010066578.1:0-10171 GCA_032357055.1 Geukensia granosissima | reverse complement strand
GCAATATTGACATTGTTTGTCATTTTACTGGATGTGTAAAACTCTAAGACAAATGTTAGATAAATAAAATCATATTTCTATCAATTTTCGACGTTTCTTTTGCGGTTCAATATATTATAATCACCAAATTTTTTGTTATACACTGAATGGACCTCATCTATAGAGCGGAACGTGATACAAAGGATACAGCGGACTTTTTCTCTTTTCTCTGCAGGAGGCTCTGTATGAAGTCATACGAGTAAAGGAATAAATCGGTTTGGGTAGTTTGTACCCATTGGAATTCTGTTGAAACACATGTCTGCCAAACATTACAAAAATGTTGTCAATCAAGAAATCTAGCATTACCAAAATTTAATCTTCAGAGAACTTTTTGTCATAATCCGAGTAATTAAAATAAGGCTTGTGCCTCCCTAGAAATAAATATTTGTATCTGCGTTTACAAAACAGAGGTTCTTGATTTTTTATTTGAGTTTTTAATGTTGAATAGTAGTATACAGGGTGGAAAAATAAAATGTTCTGATGCTATTACAAGAGGACAGGAACCTTGACTTGAGGCACTGTAACAGATGTCATTTTTTAAAATCCACTTTTGATTGACGGGACATCTGGAATGTCTTGTTTCACATTACCTCTGGTGCCATATATTTACTGCTGATTACTGTCAGTAAATTGGAAAGATATTTTGTTGAGTATTTGACAGACCCTGCTATGTAACGTTGCTAATGTACATTTCATGAATTGATTCACTCATTTTTTTACTAATTTTTTGAAAAATCCTTTGAGGGTTTCTTCATTATTTTTATTAACAGACCGCAAACACTAACTTAAACGGATATGAATCTGATTAACTGTAATCAATCAAAATCCCCGGTAACTTTTGTATATTTCGGATTTTTTAAACATGCCCCTAGTTTTTCTCCACTCATAAGGAAATTGTGAAAATTCTGTCGTTTTCCATTATATCTGTTTGCTCAAAGGATTTATAAATTTAAGAACACGGTAGTTATTGTGATAGATTTTATATCTATTGGTATACATTTATACGCAATTTATTTAAACATAAGCTTGGCGGTACCAGAAATTCATAAATTAAGACATGGCCCATAACTTTATTTTTCACAAAATTCTATTTTGTTTGTTTGAGTGGGGTTTAACGCAACTTTCAACAATATTTCAGTCATATCGCGGCGGTCAGTTTTACTGGCGGAGGAAGCCGGAGTACCAGGAGAGAACCACCGACCTTGGTCAGGTAACTGACTAACCTTATCACGTGCGATGGGAGTTAAACGCAACCGGTTTTTGTATGGTACAAACGAACTCACGCCGTATAGGTGATAGGTTACAGTGATCTGTACAGTAAATCAACTACCTAGTCCACTCGGCCATCCAGGCCCCCTCACAAAAAATTCAACATGAGCACAGGACGAACACCTGTAATATTTTTAACACATAATTTGGTTGCCGGTAAGATAGTAAAATCTCTTTCTAAATACTAGTACCGTTTACAGGTTTTGTTATTGCTTCAAAAATGAACAGCCAAAATACGAGAGACTCAACTCGTGAAACGTATATTAGTGGGTCAATATTAGTCCGTTATTTAGTAGTTATTTTAAAAAAAATTTCGTTAGCTTTCAAGATTTTTGTCAACAATGTAATTTTTGATATTGGACACTTGATATTTTGAAGAAGACAACTTCACCACTTGTGAGTTTACGACTAGTCAAGACGAAAAGGTGAAATAACTATCTGCAATATGAGTTGCAATTTAACCGTGTGATATGGTGACTGGTTAAAATAAAAAATTGACATGCAAAGCCACTGCTCTTAAAATACAGTTCAGGTTATTTTTGGGTTGAGACTAGATATTTGTACAAATTTAGGAAAATTTTGTATATAAATTCGATTACATTAAAAAGTGTTCAAAATAACAATTTTTAACTATATTTTGATGCTGTTGTTATTGTAACTTCAATATAAGGTAAGCTAAAGAAAACTGAAGGGAGGACAAAAAGGGACAATTCGACAAAGATGGCAATCCCGAGAAATTTAATAGAACGGAACATAATACATATTTCAAAAGTCAATAAAAGCCTAGAAAAATACACAGCTATAAACACTGCGGAGCTTGCCAAAAACCGTGGGCGAACTCAGTTGGTCATGTTTTAAATACTATAGCTTGGAAAAAGTAGAACATTTTGAAAATGGAAAACACCCAAATCCAACAGTTGTATACTGTTGACACATGTTAAGGTTACAAAGGAAACAGTTTTATGCAACACATCTGCTAAATAAAATTTTTAACCACCGTAATTGGTAGTGATTCGTCTGATGAAATTGATACATCAGTAATTTATAAAACAAAAAAAAAAAAAAATGATTTGTTTTACTTTGTTCGAATAAATACTGTGAATATGATTTCGTAAAATGTTGAATATACGCATTATAGCATCGTTGGAACCACAATAAACAATTCTTGAATAAAAATATGAAGCATGTAGATTCATTGTTATCAATCGTTTTTTGCCTGACGTCACGGCGTCAAGCATATCTGAGGTTTGGCAAGATTTCCGGTTATGATGTTCATTCTTCATTCTATTTCGAAGGTAACCAGTCAACAATCTTGTACCTCGGGGGAGTTCGCTACTCTACGGACTCGGCCGAGGTTGTTGCATATCGGTCTGATCACTCGCCTGTATATATTACACTAAATCTCAGTGAACATACACGTGGAAAGGGCACTTGGAAATTTAACAACGGTTTACTTTATGATAAAGATTATGTAGATATTGTTAAACAGTGCATAAAAGAAACCATTGAACAATATAGAACTGATGACTTTGAGAATTTGTTTGAAACCAGTTTCAGTATTGATGATCAACTACTCTGGGAAACGATTAAGCTGCTTATCAGAGGAAGAACTATTTCCTACTCATCATTTAAGAAAAAAGAAAGAGAAAGGGTGGAAAGACAATTAGAAAATTTATTATTAGAGTGGGAGACAAAAGGGGTAGAAAAAAATGAGGAGATAGCCCATGTTGAATCAGAACTTAAAAAATTAAGAGAGGAAAAGATTAGGGGAATTATTATGAGATCTAAAGCAAAGTGGAATGTTGAAGGGGAGAGAAGCAGTAAATATTTTTGTAATTTGGAGAAAAGGCACTTCACTGAAAAAATCATACCAAAATTAATCTTAGATAATGGTACTGAAATAACAAATCAAGCTGACATTTTAAAGGAACAGAAATCATTCTATGAGAATTTATATTCATGAAGAAAAACAGAGATAAATGATCAACATATAATGTTTTTCAATGAAATAACCCTTTTATTAAAAGACTAACACAAGATGAACGTATACTTTTAGAAGGCAAACTAAAGTCTGCTGAAAAACTTGAAGCACTAAAAATATGAAAAAAGGTAAATCCCCAGGTCTTGATGGATTTACGGTAGAGTTTTATAATTTTGTTTGGTCTGATTTAAAGTATTTTATTATTAGATCTTTAAATCTAGCGTATGATAAAGGCAACTTATCAGTTTCCCAGAGACAAGGTGTCATTACATGCCTTCCGAAACAGGGGAAATCAAAATTTTAACCCAAAAAAACTGGCGTCCTATATCATTATTAAATGTAGATTATAAAATATGCGCCTCGGCGATTGCATTAAGACTGAAAAAAGTGTTAACAAAAGTAATTAGCAATACACAAATGGGTTTATGAAAGGACGTTCTACTGGTGAGTGTACAAGATTAATATGTGATATTATAGAAAAATGCGATGAATGCGAAATTCCAGGAGTATTAATTCTGTTAGATTTCGAAAAAGCTTTTGATTCACTAGAACGGAATTTCATTTGCAAATCTTTTTTTGGGGTTTGGACCTGCAATCATTCACCGGTTTCAGACATTTTACCATAACTCTGAAAGTCATATATTGAATAATGGACATCTTTCGGAGCATATTAAAATTGAAAGAGGGGTCAGACAAGGAGATCCCCTATCTTCTTATCTTTTATCTTATCTGTTGAGTTACTCAGTGCTGCCATTAAATTTGATCCAAACATAAACGGAATCAGGATTAATGACTCAAAATTTTTAATAAGTCAATATGCAGATGATACGACATTAATCCTAGAAGATGATATACAAACTCTATATAATGCATTAGATGTGGTTGAATTGTTCTCTACATGTTTCTTGTCTTCGAGCTAATTTTGAAAAAAAACACAAGCTGTATGGATTGGGGCAAGAAGGGCCGTGGTCAGGAATTAAACACTAAAAAGGTAAATAAAGTGAAACCATTTAGGAAATTTTAAATTATTAGGTGTGCAGTATTCACTTGCTAAATCTGATCCATACATAGATAACTTAACCCAAAATATAGAGAAAATTAAGAAGTTACTACGTCATTATTGGTCATTGCGGAATATATCTCTGATAGGGAAAGTTTCAGTTATTAAAACATTAGCATTGCCTATTTTGGTTCAGACTTTTACTGTTCTTCCAGATCCTCCTTTCCATATTATTAAAGAAATCCAAGACATTTTCTTTAAATTACTGTGGAGTGGTAAAGTCGATAAAATTAAACGAAATACTATCTTTGGTAAATATGAAAATGGGGGCTTAAAGATGCCTCATATCCCGTCATTTATTCATGCACTTAAGATTTCTTGGGTGAAAAGAGCCTTGGATCCTGAGAATATTTCCCCTTGGAAAATATTATTAATACACATATTGGATGATCTTGGGCAAGACAAATTTTGGTATTTCACTAGAAAGGCCCTTAATTTTCTTTCAGATAGATTTAACCCCTTCTGGAAAAAAGTTGGTAAATGTATGGGGCACTGTTAGAGAAGACCTTACCGCAGCCCCTGACGACATTTTATCTCAGCCAATTTGGCACAACGAGAAGATTAAAATAGGTGGGTGTCCAATTTTTCTCAATCGTTGGGTCAAATCAGAAGTGTTTTTCAGAAATGACTTGGTTACAGAGGATGGAAATTTTTTGTCATTCAATGAATTTCAGAACAGATATAATATAAGGATAATTTTTTGTAGAAAATTATAGTTTATTAAGTGCTATTCCAAAGACTTGGAAAAGAGTATTAGTTGAAAATCAAATAAATTAGAAAAGGTAGTGGATAAAAACATCTTGCTTATGAGTGTCAATCAAAAAGTTGTCATACCATTTTATAATTTATTTTTGGAAAAAAAATTGAGAAGCCACTGAAATCACAGGTAAAATGGAAATTAGATTTAGGTTGGGAAGATCAAACTGAAGTCTGGGACAACCTGTACCAAATTGCATTAAGATATGTGTTGAGCACAAAACTACAGTCTTTTCGGTATAAAATTAATTTAAGATTTCTATATACAAATAGTCTACTATTAAAATGTGGATTATCAGAAACAGAACTATGCAGTTGTTGTTTTGAAGCAAAAGAAACTTTAATTTTATGAATGTCCGTTTGTGCGCTCTCTCTGGTTACAGTTTGCAGAAAACATGAGATCCAAGTGTGACATTTGTGTTAAAATTTCACCAGTTGAATGTACCCTTGGAATCTTGTTTGACCCAAACTGTGAAATTCTGAATACATGTTTTATTATCATAAGGTACTATATTAATAGTTAAAATTAAAGAAAGAATTGATAAACTGGACAAGCTGTCTAGAAATGTTGAAATGTTATGGAAACACAGACCTTAAATCATTATACCTTTGCACCCCACGACAACCAAATCCTATTAAAAGAAAGTGGGAATCAATAAATATATCTTTTTCAGTCTGATAGGTAATGCCATATATATACTGTATGGAATATTAGCAAAATCAAAAACATTGGATGTTCAAATGTTTATAAAAAAGCTTTGTGAATACTTGCATACAATCTGTATTGAACAATTTATATTATGTTAAAACTTTATTGATCAAATAAAAAAATATGTATGACAAAAAAAAATCAGATGAAAAAAAATGTTTTCCATATTATACAAAATATGATTTTTTTTCCCACTTTGACCCCATAATGACGCAAATTTACATTTTTCAGCCAATTTCACCCTTTTTATCTTTTTACACATACGCGATTATTTTTTTTATTTTGGGCGATTTAGAGCTTTTCACAAGAAGTGATATTCCACCCTTGTTGATGGCCTTGTGTTGTAAATTCCACTTTTTTGTCGTGGTAGGAGTGCGGTCTCTCTGACATATACTCTATATCTTTTCAAATTCATAATTATTCATAAATTTGAACAGTTCTCTCGGCCAATGCATGCAGTAATTGACAGCAAGATCATGAAGATAATGTCTCCTAGCTGTTAATTATTACATATGTGTAACTGCATTAATTGTGTAATAGATACGTTGTTAAAGAGGTATTTTAACGCCTCTGTTAATTTCAAATTATGCACCAACACTATAATTTATAATTTAATCGATTTCTATTTTTATATTGGATTTTTCCTATTCTTATTTGGTGTTAAACGATATCTATTTATATCTGTGTTTCGAAAAAGTAAGATTAATAAAGTTATTAAGAAGGATATTTCATATGACCAATTGCAAGTTGGACAATTCTTGTCTATCAAAAGACAGGGAAGTTATTAAGTAAGTGTAACGAATAATGCAGTAAAATTAATCCCTTTACAATATACCATATTTACCTTATCCAATGTTTGTTGATTTATTAAAGAAATATTGATATAAGTATGAAATGAAACATTAACAATCTAATTAGGAGCTCTCTTTCTTAAAGGTTTGCAAAAGTTTTTGGATAAAAATCTATAGACTTACCTAATGATCTGATTGTTTACAATGCAAACACCGTATTACCTATTTTTCTATTTTTAGAAAGGAACTTCCATGCGTATTAATGGTTTATTTTTTAAAATTGTACCGCGTTTTAAAATCTTTACGGCGATTTTACATTTTACATTGCAAAATGCAATACTGCGCATTTGTTGAGCGTTTAAATTATGTAGGGCCCGGACAATTTGATTTTCTGGGGGGCGGTGGGGTATGCGATTTGTATGCGGGCTAGAAAAAAAAATTCGACCTCTTCACGGGCCAGGTTATGGTAAATGTAAGAAAATCTCTTTTGAAATTTAAAAAAAAAAACAATTTCCAATGGCCAGACAGTGGGCCAGAATATTTTTTTCACTCCAGATGCTGGTCTGATTTTTTAGACAAAAACCAGGGTAAAAAAATCAAATGGTCCGTGCCTAGTTAGAAGAAGTTGCATACCCTTCTAGACCACCAAAACTCACCCTGGTTTTGTAGGGTTCGTGCTACTCTAGCTTTACCTTTCAGTGTAGTGTAGCGCGTTCTGTGATTTTTTGTTTCTTTTTTGTTGGCTATGGTCCTGTCTGTCTTCTGATTTAACAATTTCTGTCTGCCCCTTTGGTATCTTGTGATATGAATAAGAGATTTAACTCTGATTTACTAACCTGGAAAACCCCTTAATGATGCCATTCTTACATTAAATTTTAAAAAGCAGAAAAACGAATTGAAATGAACTCGGGAGAGGTGGAACGTCTTCCTGGTATTATTTATCAACCCCAGTGTTAGATGATAATGTAAGTAATTCACATTGAAATCTGATATAAGTTCATTCAAAAGAAAATAATCAAAAACAGAGAAAACATAAACACAAAAACAAATAAAATATGACAATTTCCTGGGAAAATTAAAGTATGGTGCAGACACATGAATTAAGATAATAAAACGCATGGCTTTATATTTTCGATCTCACAATATGTGTCTGGGTTGGCTTTTGTTTACTTTATATATAAAAGTTGTACAATCTTGAAAAATCGGAAATATATGAAAAGTGTGGGGTTTATTGAGACTGTACAAATTTAACAAATTGTTCCTCTTTGATAACATGTAATTACAGGTTCCAAAATAACCAGGAAAATGTCACAAAAATCTTGTAATTTTAATTGTTTACATGAAATCGAAAATCAAAGAAAAATAAAACGCAAATATCAGGTACGTATATTGTTATTTTACAGAAAAAATATTGTAAAGGATCACGCGTAGGCCATGTCATCAATATAAATTACAGAAATTGTAAAGTCTTTGCTGTACTCAATAATAAACACGACCCAATTCAGTTGGAAATTCGAACAATACATTCAGATGAACCTTAAACATAGGCACATCATTTGCGCAAAACAGGTAAAACATATAACAAATGCATCTTTATACAAAATGAGAAAACGAAGGAGAAAGAGATGACAATTATAAGAACAAAAATATAGAAAAAAGAGATGTGGTAAAATTGTCTGTGACCCTTTGGCCATGTTGTCACCGGAGACCTTAACATCGTCGAAGACCGAGGGGTTAAAACTTTACGAAAAGAGCCTTAATATTACCCTTTCAAAAAGTGAATCTTTTATTAAGCTTTTTCTTCTAATTGCAGAAAATGCTGTTTGTGAAAAAGCCGATAAAATATCTAAATCTTTTTCTCAATAAATGAAAATTCATATTAAATATCCGGATTTCACACCTCTTATTAATACAAATAAAGAATCTTTAATTTTTAGAATTAAAACTTAACGCGGAACTCGGTTCGTTTTTGTACCTGATAATGCCGCCAACAATGTAGTCGTGGTATGTCGTAAAAACTACGTCTTCTACGTTCAAGCCATGCTCTCTACAAACAGTCAGATAGTATACAGACGAAATACTTCCACAGATATGCTTAAGGCCCTGCTGAACATTTTAAAGTCCCTATCATGTATTGGTTGCCTAAATTACACAAAAAACCGTTCAAGTTCGTATAATCTCAACGTCAGTACGTGTACTACTAATATGTTTTCTGTCCTTTTGATAAGTGTTCTGTCTGTATTAGATAAAGGTAATTTTTCTCAGACGAAAATGACAAATATTAAAGATATACTTAATGAAAGTGTGAGGAGAAGATCGATTCTTTCAATCCTTCCTGATAACATTTTTATCTGTATCAGCAATAAAATTTATATACAGGTAGTAGGATTTCCAATGGGCACAAATTGTACTGCTATAACACAGATTTGTTTCTTTCAGTGTTACGAATTTCAGTTTATGGCAAAACGTCATAAGGATTCTTCTAAATTTGTTTTAAGAGGCAAATTTAACAATACCTACCGCTAACTTGATGATATCTTTTCGGTAAATAACTCAGTTTTCTACAATTTTTCAACCAAGATTCATCCAACGGAATTTAACCTTAAATAATACCAATAACAATACCCTCAAATGTCAATTTCTGGATTTGATGTGTATATTTCGCTCGGTAAAACTTACACCAAATTTCACGACAAGAGGGATGATTTCTTATTTCCAAATGTCAAATTCCCCCTATTTTTCACTCCTTCATTTGGTGAATATATTTCTCAGCTTGTTTGTTATGCCCGTGTTTGTAGCGACGTTTCGGATTTTAATGAACTTAATCTCTGTATAACTAATAAATGATTAAGTAAATGATTTCGTTACTACAAATTGATTAAAACATTTACTCAATTCTTTCATAAATATAACATTTATTTGGTCTCAAAATGTGTATGTACCTGCAATCATATGAGATAAAACGGGGTATAATATCCTACTTTTTACGGAAACGTGGTAAACAAAGCTAGTAAATTAAAACAAAATCTACTTGGTCTTAAAATTTATTTTAATAAACGTATCCGTAAAGGATATCGTCACAGAATTATTATAAAAATGGCATTGTCCTTTTTGTTTTATAGCTTAATACTGAACTACGCATTTCATATTTGCTATAACATTTTCTACTTCTTGTCTACATATTTTTATATTGGTCTTTGCACATTCCCATGTGTTTTCTTTGATAAATCAATGAAATCATGGAATTGTGCAAAAGCCTGTTATAAGTAATTTTATTTAAATTCTTAATTTAGTCACATGTGTTTTTTATTGATAAGGTAGTTAAGGAAAACTTGGTTTCCTGATCGGTTGCTCTTCAGTTTTGAACTAGCAGAAAGCATATGCGAGTACTCTGTCGAGGTAATTACTTTGGTTGCATCATGTAACATATGAAATTTTATCTGATGGTTATATTGGGCATCTTATAAGCACAAGAAACCTATGCTAAAGGGTTGTTCCACTCTAAATTTTATGAAAATTGTACCCCTACCCCTAGAAAATTTAATCATATCTATTCAAATAGCAGT
>JAULBM010066567.1:0-10171 GCA_032357055.1 Geukensia granosissima | reverse complement strand
ATCAAGCAATGTGTTAAAACTTTGTTCACATTAACTCTGATTCGGCAACTCTAAGCCAGGTGAGCGATTACAGGCTCTTGGGAGCCTCTGGTTTTTTCTGTCACTGTCGATTTAAAAAAAATTATCGGAATTTCGGATATTGCATCCGTGTCCGCTTCTGTTACAAGACTGAACATTACATGCATCCGATCGGCAAAAAAAACCATCTTCCTACCTATCTGAAAATGTGGGTAGGTAAACAGCAAACCAACAATTTATTAAGGATGGCCCAATCTGATTAAAATCGGAATCGGATCTTGGTATAAATGTTCACTCAGTTCACAAACCATGATCTGATAATACATTTTGTACTCTACTTTCTGTTCTGATGACCTTTTCGGCGTCCTCAGGATTTGTCATATGACAAACACTTCCAACACATAGGAAGCTGTGATTTCATTGGCTGACATAAAAGGTTATCAGAACAGATAGTAAAGTGGAGCTTCGTCAGATCTTGGTTTGAGATAGTAGTGTGCAGTTTTAACCAAGATCTGATTTTAATCAGATTAAACATGAAGTGTCCTTACAGTGGAATCTTTTTAACACAGACATTCTATTTGGCTGGATGCGATTCAGTGGAATATTTTATTTCCAGTTCCAAAAAACACTGGAGAATCTAGGTTGATATAATAAGTATTTTATCCTAAAAAAAGCATGAAACAAGTATGAGCATTCATCTTAATCCACATTACCTGTTTATACACGTTGACCACATGTCCGACCCAAAAAACCATTTCACAATAAAAAACAATCTCTTTTTACTAAATTCATGCCCAACAAATACCATGGCATACAATATCCTGAAATAGATAGCCATTAAAATTTGAAACTCAAACTTGAATTTATTATCAATTCAAGGATAGGATTTTCTGTAAATAATTTAAAGCCCAACTTAATACATGCATAAAATGTAGCATGGATAAATTCCTGGGGGTGCAGTGATTTTCTTATTTTATAAAATAATTTTATTGAACATGGATCTAATTTTTTTTCAGGGAGAAAAATCAGCAGCCATACCAAACAGATCTGAGAAACTTATATCCAAGATGGCTGTCATGCTTGGAGTTTTCGGTGTAGCACTATCTGTATTTTGCACACAACAGTTGGCAGAAGAGCCTTCATTATCTTCATCGTGTACCAGATGTATAGCTTCGAAAAACAAATGATGCTGGTTTAATTTAGAAACTAAAATTAAGTTTTATTTTTATAGCAGTCTGAATTTTATCAAGCCTTTGGCTGTGATAGCGTGCTGGAGTTATTCTTGTATTTTATAATAAGCACATGAATTTAATATTCGTTTTGTACTCCGCTTGCTTATTTAAAATGATTGCACAGATGGCAGACTTTGGACAGTTCTCACCCAGTATAGCAATATCAGTTAATGCTAGGTGTGCCACTGGATGGATGAAACAATTTGTAACATTTCTACTGGTACCAGAAGTACTGGAAAGTTTTTTAACCAACAAAAGAGGGGCCTGGGTGGCCAAGTGGTCTAGGTAGATGATTTCAACTTACCTGTACAGTTCACTGTAACCTATTACCTATAGGGCGTGAGTTCTCGCCTGACTTTGTACCATACAGAAATGGGTTGAGTGTAACTCGCATCTCACGTGATAAGGTTTGTCAGTTACCTGCTCATGGTCGGTGGTTCTCTCCGGGTACTCTGGCTTCCTCCACCAGTAAAACTGACCGCTGCAATATGACTGAAATATTGTTGAAAGTGGTGTTAAACCCCAATCAAACAAACAAACAAATCTCTGACATTAACCCTATATCTTTTCATTTTCAAAGAGGAGAAGAATGGCCTTTGGCAAAATGTTTGTTATCATAACTATTTCTTTGCAAACCTATTTGATTGAAACTTTTACAGAAGGAAGGAAGAGGGGTTAATGGGACCTGTAGAAGTTAAAATTCTACTGTCACTTGGTGGGTGGCTGTCTCATGGACAATCATGCCACATCTCCTAATTTTATATTATTATGAGATTAATGTATCATTTCCACTAATGTAATTCATTAAGATGAAATTGAAATAAAATGTACTTTTGTATTGTATTTTACAACTTTTTGCCACCTATTCATGTCATGCTTGAATTCAGGGACTATTTTTTTAAACAATCACTTAATAAATATGCATGTTACACCTTAGGAAATAAATGGTATAACATGCATGCTTCTTAAGCAATCATTTTATGCTCTTTTTTTTTTCTTCACACAGCTAACCATATAAGCTGCAAGAACATTATTACAATAAAACATTACATAAAGGCCTGGTGAATGTGCCTCCATGTTGGTTTTCCCAATATTTAAAAGACTATAATTATATCCTGCTAAGAAAGACTATTAATCTCTAGTGTATATTTTAGTAGACCAGTATAAAATGTTTTATAAATCTCCTATATACTTCAGAAGACTAGACTAAATATAGTGTTCTTACTTTATAACTTAACAGTTAACGACTTTATTGAGAAATCCAACATGTTTAAGTTCTTATTCAGCAGGTTGTATGTCACCCGTAAGATTTATTATTTCATTTAAAATTTAATCATTTACTTTTCACCATGGGACATAAAACATTAAAAGTGAAAATTTATCTCCTTGTTTGGGGGTAAAGAATCTGCCTGCCGTCTTGTTAACAGAAATTAATGTTGTAAATAGTCTTAAAAACTAGAGGCAATATTGATTGTTAAAATTTTAATGTGGAAATGTAAGGATTTATTTTAATGAATGATTAACTCGTACAATTTCACTTTCTTGTTGTCATTAAAGTTAAAAGACAGAGTTATCTATCTTAATTACTGCAGAAACAAGTGGCGTTGATTTCACATTAACCTATCCCAGAATCCATCACCTGTCAATTATCTCCCTTGTTTGAAATTGCCAAGGTTCAGAACTGTGTAAGAAATGTTGTCAATATGCCATTAGGAATGTGACATATATTTATTAAACAAATTTTCTCAACGTTAGCAATGCCTGTCACAGCCCAGTGTTTGGAGCATCCGTCGGATTGCTAAAATAGACAAAGGGGGTAGTATATTTTAAATATCTTCTTGTCTGTAAGAATTTAACTAATTGTTACCAAACTTTGGTGGAATGGTCCTAAGATGGCCTTATACCAAATATATGTCTGGCATTCTGAAAGCCAATCAAGATGGCTGTCACATTCTGAATTTAGTTTAGCTTAGGACCATATGGGAAACTATTGGAATGTTCTTCCATAACTATGTTCTTTATCCCTTTCTGCCAGTTAAAATTGTTGTAAAATAGGACATGTAGAAATTCACCATATTATCTTCTTGTGTGAAATGTCCTTTACCAAATTTTATACAAAATTTCTTCTAGGCTCTTTGGAGCCTCTGGTTTAAACCGGTGTGAAAAAAATGATAATAAACAACCTCACAGGGTCATGTAAGCTTTTGCTACTGTCAACATTTGCAGATAATCTTCTCCTCTGAAATCATTTTATCATTGAGACAAAAGTTGGTACATTTTTTCCTTTTTCACTTTTTCAGTCTTTCATAATTTTTTTTAAAGATTTTTTGTTTGTGAATCATAACTAACAGTTACAAATATTTTACAGATTAATTTTAAGTTACTGAAATTTGGAAAAGAAAATTTTAAACAAGTTTTTGTGGCCTTCACAACAATTTGTCTTGATTTTTTTATCCTATTTTAAGCACATTAAGATTAAATCTTGTGTGAGGAATTGGAAAAAAGGTCATAATTTATTTTGGGAATAAATGACAAGATTGGAATGAAAGAATCACTTAAATCAAATTCCAGGATGAATATTCACAACAGAAGAACAAAGAAAAAGGAATCTCATATTACAATGAAGCACCAGATTTAATAATAAAATAATGACAAAATTTTCTGAAAACTGTGGACTGTTATCACCTCTAACAAACACTTTGCTATTTAATCATCAATAATAAAGTTCCCTACATTTATTTGGCTTGGGACAAACCCTGAGGCTTTAGATTCCGCTGTAATAATAATATGGCAACGTGTCAATTTTACTAAAAAAATCTTATTGCAAGGAAAATTTAAAACCAGAGTTCCCATTGTATGGTAATCAGAATTTTTTTGTCTTGGTCTTTTGACATCTTTAAGAAGTGTAATCCGGGTGAATCACGCCCTTGAATCATGGACTTTTATTGTTTGATCAGTCTTAAAGATTTTTTTTGTTGTTTCTTTTCTTAAGAATACACACTTCCATTGTTGGCGGCTGAATGGACGGTTAACAGTTAATTTAAGTGAAAGTTATAATTATGTGAAGATGGGCGATGGTGTAGAAATCTACGATTAGACTTTATCACGTCACAACAGACAGACAGTGAACAAACAAAGGAAGATTTTGTATTTTGTCAGCTTTTTGACAAGAGCTGGCTGAAGTTACAATGGTTTTAATTAGTATTATTATTCTTGCATTATTAAAGTTGTAAAAACTCCATGTATATTGGGATGGTAGTTTTTTAAGTTCGTCAGATCTTGAATTCATTCTTTTGAATGTGACAATATTTTTTTGTTAAAATTACCTTTAACATTGTAATTTTTTTTTGAGGGGGTTTAGATTGTAACTTTATAACTTTATCTGTTGCAGAATTTTAACTAAATTGAGACAGTAATAACTGGTACCAAATGACCACTGGCAGTAAATATGATAGTCAATAACCTCTTACTTCAACAGTAATGGTCAATATACAATAGGCTACCCTGGTCAAGTGGTCAGTTGTGTGGGAGTATCAACAAATGTTTTTAATTCAGGACAACCTAATTGCCTACATATTGTAGGAAGATAATTCCTAATTAAGTCATTATAATACAGAACATCAACTCAATTTTGATTACCAAATTAGATAAAAAAAATCAAGAATTTATCATGTTATAGTACATTTTATCATTACTTCCAGAATTTGTTAGCTTTGGGCTTTACAATAAATTTAAGAAAATGTGTTTTTCAAAAGAAATTTTTAACTATACAATGTAAAGATTGTGTGTTGACTTAACAACTTAGACTGAATAGACTACATAATAAAACCTAGACAATAGAAACTGACCACTATAGTTAGTTCAGTCAGTATATCTGCTTGTTTAAGCAACAGCTTTGTTCTGTATGAACTGACCAGTGGTCATCTAAGGGTACACCTGGCTCTACAGGTGGAACAAATCAATGGTCAACTCAGGCCACATTGTATCCTAAAATACCCTGAACACTGGTCAGCGTGTCCTAAAATAACCCCGGTCAGTTAGTGTCCAGCACAATGGTCAACAGTTTGGCCACCTGCTGATTATTAATCATGGCTTTATGATGAGAGGTCAACTGGTCAGTCTTTGGTCTGAGCTGCTTTAGAAAGTGACCAAATGGCCAGAATTATGATATTTGTGCATTAATATGATTGGGTTGGGTCTAATCAGATGATGCACAAAGGCATTATCTTAATATGAAAATGCTGATTTTATTTAGAATATGATATTTGTAGGCAGAATAATTACTGATATTAATTTGATCACATCTGTTAGATTTTTACTGTTACAAATATGGGAGTTGAACTGACCACGATACTTGATTCTGTCCCTGTCAATTTAGTCATGATTTGTGAGAAAAGTAGAAATCAGTCTTGCATAATGGTATGTCTTGGGAATTTATATCAGAAATGAGATAATTGCAGAATGAAATAAAAAATAAAACTTGATGGCCCAGTGAAATTGTAGATTCTCTGTAAAAATTCAGGGATGATTTGCTAGAATTCTGCAAGTCATTAAAATAGAATTTGTGGACTACCCACCAAATTAAATCATGGAAGGGGATATTTTATATTTGCATTGAGAGAATGATTATTCAAGTTAAGTTACGGTAATTTCAGTAAAATACATTTTTTTCTGGAGTTCATAGGTGTGTAAACTTGAGTAATTTAGTCATTACTTCCACTTAGTCATTTATTCAGTTTTGAGTAAATTGGGTCTAATTTACACCCCAATCAATTCAACCTTGCAAAACAAGAGAAAAAATGGTATATCTGAATTAAACAAAAGGCTGATTGATACTTAAAATCTTTAGCTAGTTAAAATTTGCATGGTATTCAACTGTATTATTATAATAAGTGTATATCAGTTAACTTGGTTAACAGATGCAGACAGAAACTTGGTTAAATAATTCTTTTATTAATTAAATTGGATATGGAGCCCAGAAAATAATTTTATACCTGATTTAATTAATATTTGATGTGTAAGTACTTATTAAGGTTAAAGACCAAAATCTAAACTAAGATTTGAGTTAGAATTCACATAATAGAAACTTAGACATTTAAAAATCTATTATAAGAGCATTTCTTTTGCTCTCTATGTTATTTTTATGCAAAAATCTTGCTTCTTTAGCTTCAAACTTACAGGAACCTACTGTATTTGGAAAATTAATCCAATATAATTTACCCCTTAATATACACACATACTGAGATTCAATGCTGGATCTTAGGTTGATACTATTTGGCTAGAGGTCTGTTTTGTCCTTTATAAATGTTCTTATATAGAAAAAAGAGATGTAGTATGATTGTGCATATGACAGTCATCAAAAACAAGTAAATCTCAAACTTCTACAGGTTGCCCTAAGGCTTTCAATAATGGACATATATCCACACCCAAATGCAAACTGTTAAAGACCCCAGCATAACATGTGATGGTATTATAATGTACTGTTAAAGACCCCAGCATAACATGTGATGGTATTATAATGTAACAACTATTTACCAAATAGGACTTAAACAACATTCACTGGAGTACAGGTTTAGACAGGCACTTTAAGTATGTGGTGGGGTTAAACATCTTTGTGAGTATTCAACACTCCCCCTAGGGACATTTGGGTGACTTTCTGTAGGTTTATTCTTCATTTCCATGTTTTCTACATATAATATTATATCCATTCTATATATATAAAAAATGATTACTTATCAAATTGATTTTAAATAATTAACATATTTTTCCTCAAGTTTTCTCTTTGTAAATCAGTAAGGGGATTTAAGGACATGTGCACAGCAAGACATTTTCAGTGATTTTTGCCGACAGATGGACAAAAAAACATCATTTTAACAATAATCTACAAACATAAAAGATGTGACATGCAGAAATCAACAGGGCATATACCTTCTATTTGTGTTGTCTGGGGACAAAAGGAAAGACATCTAATTGAATGGGAAGATCTTTAAAATAAATATTGCCATCAAATCATGAATTTTATAAAAGAATAAATGAGATACAATTCTATTGTTAAATGGTAAAATGCATTAACGGGGTTTGTCATTGTCCGATTAAGAGTCTTTGAATGGAGTTTACTGATTAGAAATTATTACCATTTATTTGGTCAAATAAAGATTTTTGATGTTTGAAGATGCACTGGACATTTGTTCAAGGCACGTGCCTATAATTTAGAACTATTATTATTATAAATCCAGTTAACAGTTGTATAAATGCCTTCTACGTTATTTAAATGTAAATAAGATGATTTTTGCCCATTGTGGAAATTGAAATTATTTGGTTTGCAGTGATGCTCAAAAGACCGTAACATGTATTATTAAGCTATTAATAATTGAATGTTATTTATAAAAAAAAGACAATTATAGACCATTGCCAATCAACCAGGTGTTTCCTCAAATCAAGGTATTCCTTTCCCCCTAAAACAGATGTCCTGTTTTATATTTCTCTTATGTAATATCTCTGGGTGAATCTTCAAGACTTTAAGACATAGCTTTCCAAAGCAGTATGTTTTACACAGTGTCAAAAACTTTTTTCTTACAACTGATGTAGAATTTATATTGATTGCTCCATGAACTTCTAATTTCTTCAGTAACATGTTTAAATAACTGCTTAATTTAAAGTATACTTGTTTTATTTGTTTTTGTCTCGCCTGCGACGAAAGTCGCTGAAGACGAGACATAGCAGTCCAAATACCGTCGGCTGCGTCCACACTTTTTCAAACTCCCATGGTTTTGTCAAATCTCTATGGATATTAGTGAAACTTGCTCAGCAGCTTCTTTATATTCAAAATATTTCATCCATAGTGAAATTTGGAAGATATTTATTTTTATTTGTCTGTATTTTGATGGAAAACTTGACATTTGCCTGATTTTTGGTTAACCCTGAGGTTAAGTGTTTTTCAAAGTTTAATATTTTTGTTAAATCCTTATAGATAATGCTGAAACTTGCTGAAAAGCTTCTCAACGGCATATTGATATCATCCAGAGTTAAATTCGAAAAAAATAACTTTAATTTTACCATATTCTGGCAGGTAATCGGACTTAGTTTTTTTTTTTCTTTGATTCAGGTAAAAGTTTTCAAAATTGGTACAGCTTTGTCAAAAGTAGTTCAAATGCTTCTCTATGTTAAAAACATATCCTTCAGGATAATTTTTATTTCTCAGTTTGACATATTTTAAACTTAGTTTTTTTTTCAAAGTTTGGTTAACTCTGAAGTTAATTTTTTTCAAAGTTTAATAATTTTGACAGATCTTTGTAGATAACAGTAAAAATCTTTATGGATATTAATGAATTTTACCAGGGCGCTTCCCTTGAGCATATTTATATCATACAGACTTAAATTTGGAAATTAAAAAAAAGTTAAAAAAGAATACTTCATATACTGGCAATGCTTAGAGCAGGCGAGACACCAGGTTCCAATGGAGCCGTACAAATTTTTGGGTGATTAAGAGCCTAAGATTGCTGATTGCTAGAGGTCTGTAACAGTAGATTTTAAATGTAACATTTTAGATTATACATGGATTACATGACTGTCTGGAAAGTTATATAATTTTAACATTGATCAGCCAATAGATAAAATCAGAAACTTCAATATCATGTTAGGATCAGATGAAAGTTTTATTAGGGATGATGTATACAAAAACTGAAAAGCATTTTGCAAATTGACTATTTATGCAGCTATATAGATAGAATCTGTTAAAAAACGAATATTCTTTTGTTGACCAGATGTTAAAGGCGGAGTTTTAATACACATTACTGGATTTTAGTTATATTTTATGTTTACCCTGGACAAAATTGAATTAATGTCTTCGTGAGACTGTAACAATAATTATATTAGCATGATCTTTTGTCAAGTATGGCTCTGGTGAACCTTATAGTTGTAATAAATGATTACAAATTTGTTGCATGGTGAGTTTAGGTTATACGGGACCATTGTTGATTTTACGGAGGGTGAAACTTGTATTTTTTATGACATTACTTTACGCATTACCCATTGGGAATCTAGTTCTTCAACATACAGATGATATTAATAAAGTTGAAACATGGAATTTGTCACAAAAATTGAACATTTTTGTCAAGACTTAGAAGTTTTAATTGGGTCTAAATCAATAAACAGTGGGGAACTTCCCTTCTCTGCAAAGTTTCTTTGTTTGGGAAATTATATCTTAAGAAAAAAATCTCTGTGACTTGATGCAGGGGCTGACTATCAATTAGTTAAAATTGATGGAGAGAAATGTCATGAAAGTTCATTATTAGAATTAAACATGCGAATCTTAATCATCACAAAGACCAACTTATTCCAAACAAAGAAATCTAATAACACATAGATAGTATGTGTAAACCCATATTTATTGGTTAGTAAACTATCCCATGGTTATCTTTTTCAAATTATTTGATTTTATTGCAATTTTCTTTCAAATAGATATAATTATACTCAAATTAGCAATATATATAAAAATTGTGAAATTCTACCATTCTGCTACTTCATTCTAACAATGACTATGATGCTAGCATATCTTGTAGGAATTAATGTCCCTTCTATGATGCTCGCATATTTTGTAGGAATTAGTGTCCTTCTATGATGCTAAGTTATTTTGGAGGAATTAGTGTTCCTTCTATGATGCTAGCATATCTTGTAGGAATTATTGTCCCTTCTGTGATGCTAGCATATCTTGTAGGAATTTATGTCCCTTCTATGATGCTAAGTTATTTTGGAGGAATTAGTGTTCCTTCTATGATGCTAGCATATCTTGTAGGAATTATTGTCCCTTCTGTGATGCTAGCATATCTTGTAGGAATTTATGTCCCTTCTATGATGCTAAGTTATTTTGGAGGAATTAGTGTTCCTTCTATGATGCTAGCATATCTTGTAGGAATTATTGT